>SEYY01023047.1:0-35000 GCA_009176605.1 Armadillidium nasatum | reverse complement strand
ACCAGGCATTTTGAAAGCCTTTGATAAAGTCTGGCATATAGCTTTGATTTATAAATCTTTTTCTTGCAGTATCTTTCCTCTTTGTGGTCTTCTCTCTGATTACCATTCAAGTCATTCTAAAACTACTGTTCTAAATGACCAAATTCGTCCTTTAAATTTATTAATAGTGGTGTTCTTAACGGATCTCTGGTATCTCCAGCTCTTTTTCTACTTTTCATTAATGACCTTTCTATTACATTACCTATCCTCCCCTTTGTCTATGACTTTCACTCTTTATTACTCCTTTGAAATTGAAAGTTGTCTCACCCAACAACAGTTAATTAATACTAGGAAAGTATACCTTGGGTTCATAACCTCATATCTTTCTCTTTTCTAATTGGGGCAAAGAAAGCATGTTGATTTTTAGTCTCTAAAAGTTAGGTCCTTCATGTTTTTTTTTTTTATTTGACACAACCTTATACACAACTATAACATCTTTTAAAACTCACAACTCAGACCTTCATCTACTTTTACTAGGTATTTCCCTTTCTCATGATCTTTTCTTCAAAGAATCATATTACTTCTCTTTCTAATCAAATTTCTAAAAGGTTCGATGTTTTGAGGTAGCTTCATAATTTCATCTCCCCAGTTGTTTGCTCTTTATACGAGTGTTGTTTACCCCTTGTGTAAAATTTGTCTCACATTTAGAGTGCTTCCACTCATACTGCTCTCCTTTATATTACATTTGGACCTGTAATTTTAAATAATTTTAATTTAAGTAATATTTACCTTGAAAACAGTTTAAAAGTAATGTCCAAAAAATAATAAAGGATGCATAAACTTCAACATATGTTTTTAATGAAGATTCACCTTCTCAAACTCTTACATCTAATGCCATTGTTATAGATGTTGCACATAGGATGATTCACAAGTTGTGCTTTTAAATTCTTCATTTCAAGTAATAATGGCATGACTGCAATATACATTTTTATATAAATTTAAATCAAAACCTCATACCTAGATTCCTTTTAAAAAAAAAATTCTTTTTATCAATGACAATAGATACAGGTTTATTGTTTGAATATAAATAATTTTATGTATTAATTGAATTGACTTTCAGACAGTTGTATTTCATTAGGATTCCAGGACATGTTGAAATACGATTGCATGATGAATCAGATGCTTCATCAAATGATTCTTCCATTTTTTACAATAGTTAATTTAAAATATTCAAGTACTGAATTTATTATTTACAGTAAAAAATCATACCTCATGAGAGACATCTTTGTGCGTAGCTAAGCCTTAATTGGTGTAATATGTATATATATATAACATGAACATGGTAGATGAGAAAAAATTAAATTGGGTTGATCCAAACTTCATTGTCCTTTATATACAGAGAGCAACGATTTTGAGGAAATGATTCTTCCATTTTGTACAATAGCTAATTTAAAATATTCAAGCACTGAATTTATTATTTACAGAAAAAAATCACACCTCATGAGAGATATCTTTGTGCGTAGCTAAGCCTTAATTGGTGTAATACGTATATATAAAACATGAACATGGTAGATGAGAAAAAATTAAATTGGGTTGATCCAAGATACTATATAACTCCCAGCATGGCTTTAGAAAGGGTAGATCATGTCAGACAAATCTACTAGAATTTATGGAATATATTACTGAATGTATAGACAGGGGTGATCCAGTTGATGTCATATATTTAGACTTTAGCAAAGCTTTTGATAAGGTACCCCATGTTAGGCTGAGGCAAAAGTTGTTGCAGTATGGTATAGATGGAATGGTACACAATTGGATTAAAGAGTGGTTAAAGAACAGAAGGCAGTGTGTATTACTTAATGGTAATAAGTCATTATGGGAAACGGTGAAGAGTGGGGTCCCACAGGGTTCTGTGCTGGGATCACTTTTGTTCCTTATATATATAAATGATTTAGACAAAGGTCTTAAATGTAAGGTTTCTAAGTTTGCTGATGATACCAAAGTGGTTACCTCAGTAAGGAATAATGATGGATGCATAAAGCTTCAAGGTGATCTAGATAGACTTCTTGGTTGGGCAGAGAGGTGGCAAATGAACTTTAATAGTAAAAAATGTAAAGTTCTTCATGTAGGTTACTCAAATAAAGGATTTAATTATGAAATGAGTGGGGAGTGGCTTGAGACTGTGGACCAAGAAAAGGATTTAGGTGTGATTATTAGCAGTAATCTGAAGGTGGGTGATCAATGTTTGGAAGCAAGGAATAGAGCTAATAAGATGTTAGGTATAATTAATCGCAATGTAGTTTACAAGAGCAAAGAGGTTATAAGCAAGCTATGTAATAGCTTTGTTAGGCCAGCATTAGAGTATTGTGCACAGGTTTGGGCTCCTCATTTAAGAAAAGACATAGATATGCTGGAGAGAGGAAAACGTCAAGCAACAAGGATGATTTCTGGCTTTGAAAATAAGAGCTATGAAGAGAAGTTGAAGGAGTTAGGAATGTTCTCAGTTGAAAGGAGATTTCTCAGAGGGGATATGATACAAGTTTACAAGATATTTGCATCTGACAGTAATACAGAGATTGAAAAATACTTTATATTGGACCGTGGAAGAGTAACTAGAGGACATGATAAGAAAATTAAAAAGATGCCATGCCATCTCGATCTAAGAAAATATTCTTTCAGTAATAGAGTTGTTAATTTTTGGAATGACTTGCCACAAGAGATTGTTGACTGTGATTCTCTTGTCAAATTTAAAAGGGGGCTGGATAGATTTATGGATGGTTTAGGTATTATATAATATAACTTGACCTAAGCCAAATTGGCGGGTATATATGAATTTTTAGATCAACAGATCAATCTATGACTAAGCCTAATGGCAGTTTTTTTGTAGTGGGTGATGGTTCATTGAATGCTGCATGTTTAGTTGGGCTTGATTTTGCTTTTATCTTTGCATGAATGAACTGATAACTAGGGAAGGGATAGACCTAGTCTTTTATGCATGTACTAGTATTGTTATTGTTGTTGTTATTATTTGTTTGGACTGGGACAGTCTCGATAGGCCTTTGTGGCTTCTAACTGTCTCTATTTTCCTATGTTCATTGTCCTTTATATACAGAGAGTAACGATTTTGAGGAAACGAATCAAATATTATAATTGTCTAAAAGACATACTTTGAAACATATTTTTATGTTGCTCCACTTTTGATAATCTGAGAAATATTATCGTAAATGTTTTAAAAATTCTTTAGATTTTTATCGTACAAAATATTCCTGCGTATAACTTTGATGAATCTTTACGTGGCTATTTTTTTCTTCTTTTTTTTAAGAAAAGTTAATTTATTCAGTGTCTTTTGATAATATATATTGTATATCATGTAGAATAGAATTGGTGTGCTAGATTCTAGTCTCATGTGTCATTGCCCTCATTGATTCTATGTACATTAAATTTAAACAAGTATTCAAGTACGTAATTAGGAAAAATATGAGAGATAAAGGGTTTAAATATTTCAGGATCCAGACTCACTACATCATATATATATATATATATATATATATATATATATATATATATATATATATATATATATATATATATATATATATATATATATATATATATATATATATATATATATATATATATATAAATTTAAATTTTTTTTTTTTTTTTTTTTTTTTTTTTTTTTAATTTTCTTTTTTTTTTTCATGTATGTTTTATTACCATTTGTATTATTATTGTCACATCTTATTTTTTTAATTATTTTTTAGCAATTTTTAATTATTTTTAATTTAATTATTGTAAATCTTATCATTTAATGAAGCATACTGTTGCAAACATAAGTTTTACCCATGTCTTACCAATTAACTATATACATACTATAAAATTTACTATTTAATTCCATTGTCTCATGATCTATCCCAGAACACATTTCATTTAAGATGTAATCAGGTATGTCGCCCTCTTGGTTTGTTCGTTGTGATTTTTATTTTTATTTTATTTTTGGTTCTCTTATTTTGGTTTCATATTTTTTGTTTTTGTATTTTTTTTTTTGTAATTTTCTTGCCTCTACTTTATCTTCTTTTAATCTAACTCGTGTTTTAATTTTAAGTTTATTCATTGTGATTTTTGTGTTTTAGGCTTATTATTGCTGAAGATAGGTTAAGAAATACCTGAATCAGCAAATATAAAATGCTTTCACTATTGTTCTTTGTCTTGTGTATATATATATATATATATATATATATATATATATATATATATATATATATATATATATATATATATATATATATATATATATATATATATATATATATATATATATATATATATACACAAGGGTTGGCTTAAAAAGTAATGCCTGTTCTGCCATAAAATATCCTACACTTCAGATAAGGTTATGAAGCGAAAGATTGAAAGGTCAAAGGTTTATTCAATGAATATGTTCCTTAAAATGGGGTGATTGAGGACACTAGGGGCTATTGAGGCCCCCCCTCCCTAGAGGTTAAATTACCTTGATATCAAATCTGATGCCTATCAAAATGGGTGTCTGAATCCCTTATACATTAATTTTTTTTTTTAAATATTTGAAATTGTAATAAAATATTTATCTATTTTTTAGGTTTTCAAAGTACTATATTTTTCATTTTAAAAAGTTGTAAATGTTAAGGTTTGTATTTCAAAAACGGTAAATTTGAGGGAGCCTAATACTTTATTTTGGAACCAAAAAATTTCTCTTAGCAAGATTAAAACCTTAATTTCAAAGGTAGTTACATTTTATGAGTTGAGTAAGTTCTTTTTATTACAAGACAGTGGTTGCAGTGGTCATAAAAAGATAAATAAGGCTTACCATCTGAATACGAGAAAGTATTTTTTCAGTAATAGTGGTCAATTTTTGGAATGGTTTATCACAGAGTATTGTTGATAGCAACTCTGAAACTTTTAAGAAAAGGTTGGATCAATATATAGATAGTCAAAGTATAGTATGATTGACTCTGCTTGAGAATGCAACGATTTTATGTCAATTCTTTGTGGTATCAGGGATTTTACATGTTGGTTTAGACTTTGGAAGACTAATAAACTGTATGTTGCATGGGTAATAGTATAGTTGTCTTAATTTTTTTTGCATGGGGTAAGTTGGGTATGGGTCAAGCCATTCATAATGAATGGCAATATAAAAAAAAAGAAAGACTAGGACAGTCTTGATAGGCTCTTGTAACTTCTAACTGTTCCTATTTTCTAATTCTTATGTAAGACCACAGCAGTCAACATTGAACCATACTCGGACCTCAAGAACTATTTTTTTTTTTCTTTTTATAAATTGTAAGATCCAAAGAACTTGTTGGACCAAATTTCAGTAGAAGTAAATACAAACATCCTAACTGTTTATATGATACAAAGGACAAAAATAAAGCAAACCAAAATACTCAATTTGGTTTTAATTTAAAAATAATAATAATAATAATAATTAGGGATGGAGTGAAGTATCGGTATTGGCAAGTATCGGCATATTTTCTGATACTGTATCAGTATCGGTATCGACCTTTTCTGTATCAGTATCATCAAAATTTTTGGATAAGAGTAAAGTATCGGTATCGGTAGTAGTATCAGCAAGTATCAGCATATTTTTAGGTATCGGGTAATTTTTATCGGTATCGGTATTGGTAAAAATTTTGGTATCGCTCCATCCCTAATAATAATAATAAGTGTGTTTTCTGACAAGCTGACAAAGCAGTTATTATTATTATTTTACTCCATCAGATAAATAAAAAAATATAAGATTATCATAGTAAAAAAATAAATAAAATAAAGGTTGCCAGTCATTAAATTGTTTTTTATTTTTTTTATTCTCAGAATAAAAAACAAGGTATAAATTTTTATAAGATACTATAGATTCTGTTTATTAACCTAATTCTTAAGTTAATTTAAATTTACCCATAATTGAGAGGTTTTGTCAGAGTTGAAATTGATAATGGAGAGAGTTGAAAGTTAAAAGGCCAATTATGGTATGGGGTAAAAGTTGAATGAAAAAGTTTGTAACAACTCTACCGAGAGACATTTAATTTTCTCTATTATTACTCATTTATAAATATCAATTTTTTTATCCAACTTTTAAATGGATGAGAAAATAAAAGTTTTATATTATTAATTTTTTTTTTTTTTATATATATATAATTGAAAAGTACTAAGAGTAATTTTGGTAAATGTAAATGAAGTATAATTATTTTAAACCTTAGTTTATTGAAAAAGGTAAAAACTACTTTGTAACTATTTATTACATTATTCAATATCACTAATAGATCTAATTTACATATAATTTTTATCTTAATTAAAACAGGAGGAATATTTTGAATGTCAAATAAATATTGAGTTTATTATGTTTTCTACATTTTGATTTCAAATGAAAAACGAAACTCCAGAAAGTGGAGGAGAGATGAATAGTCCAATCAGTGAAGAAGATTCAGAAATAGAAGATGTTCGGGTATTCAAATTATTTTTATTATTTTTTATGAAATTAAAAAAAAAAAAAAAAAAAAAAAAAAAAAAAAAAAAATAAATTTCATTGTTTTACAATCTTTGTATTATTAAAAGCTGTTTCAATCATACATTAATGCCAAACCTGAGATTGATACATACCATGAACCTTTGTATTTTAATGATGAAGATGCAGTGAATGGTGAAGGTGTTGAACAAACTTCTGCAGTAGAGGAAAGTCAGGTATGAATAGATTGTTAATTGGTAGGTGATTTGAATCAATTTATCAAATTCGTGACTTTTTTTATTTTTTTATTTTTTTATTTTTTTTTAATGCATGCTTAGTGAAAATGAAGTGTTATAAATAATGATTTTATATTTGTGTTTTAAAGTTAAAACAATTGGCTTGAATTTTTTAATTTTAACATTAAAAAAGGAAAAAAATTCTGTATGGTGTAGTGGTATTGGCAAAATACACTTTGTCTTTTGTAAAATGCTTATATCATTCCCAGCAAATTATTTTCAATCCAACTTCATAGATTCTTTTGGCTTTTATTTCTTCCTAAATTTCTCAACTTTTTCAAAAGTTGTTTCAAAAGTTGTTGCATTCTTTTATCATAATTATTTGGTTGTTTTGCAGCTCAGTAATTATGCTTAAATTTTATTTCAGATTATTCCTGACAATGAAACAGATTTTGGTTTAGAAGAAAATATTAAAACTGAAAAAGAGGATAATGAAAGATTATTGAATTCAGGATTGAGAGGATATGAAGAGGAGGAATCCTCGTCTTGCGAAGAAATGGTCAGGATTATAAAATCAGAAAATCAGGAAATCATTTCAAAATCACGTGCTCAACGTGAATACAGGGTGGGTTAATTTGCTTTTATTACTTATTATCAAGGTTACAGAGTTATATATATATATATATATATATATATATATATATATATATATATATATATATATATATATATATATATATATATATATATATATATATATATATATATATATATATATATATATATATATATATATTATATAGAGTTGAGGAGGTAGCGCAGTCCGAAGCGATGCAAGTACCCCCACTGGGCTTAACACACGGGGTGATAGGATGGGCTAGACCATTCCGTTTCACTCCGTTGCCCTTTGGTTCGTTCCTTTTTGCGTTTCATCTTCTCTGAGGATCTCTAGTGTACCCTCGACCCACATTGGAGTGCCTATGCTCCAACCTTCCTCCTTCTTCACATGTGTCTTACAATATTTACAAACACTTACACTACATTACCTATTAAATTTAATCAAAATGGCAAAACTTAAATCTGCCTCGGAGAATCCAAGAGGGGCGGATTCCAAATATAGCCCCTCATCCACTCCTTCCCCCATCACCACTTTGGGAGTTGGTGGCCTCCGGTGATGGGGTTGGCGCCACCAAGACCTCTATGCCGACTTGCCCTGGTGCACGGTCTTCATTTTTCATTAATTTCTGCAACATTCGCGGTCTTTTTTCTAATCTCCACTTTGTCGAACACCACCTCTCTTCTTCTAGACCTCATCTCTTGTTCTTAACTGAAACTCAGGTGTCTGAGTGCTCTGACAGCAAACCCTACTCTATTTTCTCCTACTGTCTCTATCCTCAATTTTCAGCCAAAGGCGGATGTTGCGCATATGTGCGCAACGATGTTGTCTGTTCTCGTGTCTCTAATTTGGAGTTTTCTGAATTCTCTACTTTATGGCTCAAACTTTCTTGCAACTCTACAACTAAATTCATTTGTTCTGTCTACTTATCTCCTAATTCTACAGACTATCCAAAATTCTTCGACTATCTTAACTCCAAAATAGAACACATTCTTTCTTCTCCTTTCTCCGAAATCATCATTTTAGGTGATTTCAATGTTCACCACCGCCAATGGCTTTCATCTAGTTCTCATGATCCAGCTGGTGAACTCACTTTCCAATTTTCTATCCAAAACAACCTTGAGCAGTTGGTGCATCTCCCTACCCGTATCCCTGACCGTCTTGGTGATGAACCCAACATTCTAGACCTTTTTCTAACTTCTAATCCTTCTCCTTATACTGTTAAACTCTTTCCTCCTCTGGGTTCATCCGATCATCTTCTTATCTCCGTATCTTGTCCTATCTCTTCAAGTCTTCCGCAAGAACGGCCCCCGCCCTCGGCGAGGAGATGTTTCTGGCATTTTGGTGCCACTAACTGTTCTGACTTGCGGTAGTACTTTTCTGATTTTCCATGAAATGATTACTGTTTCCGTGGGAGGGGTCCCTCGGAGTGTGCAGAGCGCATAATTGAGGTGATTCTCTCTGGCATGGAGACGTACATTCCATATTCTTTCCCTTCCACTAAACATAATAAACCTTGGTTTAACTCTGCTTGTTCTCGTGCTATCTGCCGCAGGGATTCTGCCTTCAGGGACTACCGTCGTCTTCAAACTCCAAAATCTTACGCTACTTATATTTCATCCCGGAATCGTGCAAAATCTATTCTTCGAGATACTAAAAACTCTTTTCTCCGTCGCAAATGCAACAATCTTTCTCGCTCCTCTTCCTCTCGACAATCTGGCATTTTGCAAAAAATGTCAACTCTAACTTTGCTTCTTCCTCTTTCCCTCCTCTAGTATCTTCTGAAGGTTCAACTGCCGTTTTGCCTTCCTCTAAAGCTGAACTCTTTTCTCAAACGTTTGCCTTAAATTCAACATTAGACGATTCCGGAGGTGTTCCTACTCCTTCAACCCCCTCTAACTCATTTATGTCTAAAATTGTAATTTCTTCTGAAGACGTCACTTCTGCTCTCTCTGAGCTTAACAATAAGAAGGCGTACGGTCCTGATGGTATCCCTCCTTTGGTTCTCAAAACTTGTGCTTCCGAGCTTGAACCCTGCCTTGGTAAACTTTTTCGTCTATGTCTTTCTACTTCAACCTTCCCTTCTTGCTGGAAACGAGCGCTCATTCAGCCTGTGCCGAAGAAGGGGGACCCCTCTTAGCCCTCTAACTATCGTCCTATTTCTTTAACCTCCGTTCTTTCTAAAGTTTTCGAATCTATCCTTAACAGGAAGATTTGGAAACATCTCAATTCTTCTAATCTTATCTCTGATCGCCAGTATAGCTTTCGTAAGAAACGCTCTACTGGTGATCTTCTTTCCCTTCTCTCTGACTCTTGGTCCTCCGCTCTTCGGCATTTCGGTGAATCTTTTGCTGTTGCGCTGGACATATCTAAAGCTTTCGATAGAGTCTGGCACAAAGCTTTGATTTCCAAACTTCCCTCTTTCGGAATCTATCCTTCTCTCTGTGACCTTCTCTCTGATTTCCTTTCTGGTCGTTCTATAGCAGTTGTTTTAGACGGCCACCGTTCATCCTATAAATCTATTAATAGTGGTGTTCCTCAAGGATCTGTCCTATCCCAACACTTTTTCTGTTTTTCATTAATGACCTTTCTATTACTTCATCTCCTATCCACTCCTATGCTGATGACTCCACCCTTCATTACTCCTTTCATTTTGAAAGACGCCCCTCCCAGCAACAGTTAATAGAGGCAAGGAGGGTGGCCTTGGAGCAACTAACCTCTGATCTATCTCTCATTTCAAATTGGGGCAAAGAAAACATGGTCGTTTTCAATGCCTCAAAAACTCAATTCCTCCATCTCTACTCGACACAATCTTCCACACAACTACGATATCTTCTTCGAAAACACGCAACTCAAACCTTCATCTCTCCTTAATATTCTAGGTGTTTCTTTTTCTCGTGATCTTTCTTGGAAAGATCACATTACTCTCTCTCTCTCTCTCTCTCTCTCTCTCTCTCTCTCTCTCTCTCTCTCTCTCTCTCTCTCTCTCTCTCTCTCTCTCTCTCTCTCTCTCTCTCTCTCTCTCTCTCTCTCTCTCTCTCTCTCTCTCTCTCTCTCTCTCTCTCTCTCTCTCTCTCTCTCTCTCTCTCTCTCTCTCTCTCTCTCTCTCTCTCTCTCTCTCTCTCTCTCTCTCTCTCTCTCTCTCTCTCTCTCCTCTCTCTCTCTCTCTCTCTCTCTCTCTCTCTCTCTCTCTCTCTCTCTCTCTCTCTCCTCTCTCTCTCTCTCTCTCTCTCTCTCTCTCTCTCTCTCTCTCTCTCTCTCTCTCTCTCTCTCTCTCTCTCTCTCTCTCTCTCTCTCTCTATCTCTCTCTCTCTCTCTCTCTCTCTCTCTCTCTCTCTCTCTCTCTCTCTCTTCTCTCTTCTCTCTCTCTCCTCTCTCTCCTCTCTCTCTCTATTTATCTTCGTAAGAAGTCTTAAATCATTTAAAATTTTATTTCAGATATTCCCTGACGTTGATTCTAGCTTTGAAAATGGGAACAACATTGAAGCCATTGATTTTTTTCTAAAGGAAAAATCTATGTTTAAAAATCCGCGGACAATTGTCCAAGAATGTGAAAAAAATTTAACGATTTCAGAAGAGGGAAATACCCAACAGAAAAATGTGCGTAAAATTCATTTAATTTGGTAGTTTTTTTTTATTAAAGTTAGAAACTGGAGCGTAAGATAATGGAAGCTTTATTTTCCCCTATATTCTTGAAGCTTATCAGTGCATCACCCTATCGTTTCCTGTCTACCTCTTGTTTTACCGTCCTTTATTAGAATCTTCTTATAACCTTCTGCTATTCTCTGGGGATATGAATGACAAGCTCGCTCGCCTAATCTGCGAAAACCCGTCAATTGCTGTCGGAATTCTCAAAGACTTACTTTAGTTTTGTTATATATAAATAAAATTTTATATTTTGCTTATTTAAATCAGATCTTTCCTTACAAGGAGGCCAATTTTATTTTGGGAATAGACATTACTAATGAAGTATTGGATGAGAATGTGTCACTGAATTCAGAGTCAAGGGAATTGAAAGAGGAAGAATCTATCCTGGATAATGAACTGGTCAACGATGTCATAAATTCCGATAATCCAACCACGCCTGCAAATGTGTCAATTGGTCAACGCCCAGAGGTACGCCCATTTATTTCCGTTACCACTTTTTATTTAAATTGGATACAGTTGGTTAAGGGAATGGGAAGCATTAATGAATATACGTGCACTTTGTATCACTACTAAATTTTGTTACTATTTTCACATCAATATTTTTATATATTTTTCATATCAATTATTATTATCATTATAAAAGACAATTGGCGTCATCAGAGTTAGTAACCAAATGAATAGGAATGGCCCCAAACACAAACTTGGTATCCACTAAAAGAATTTCCAATTTAAGGGTGCCGAATAAACGGGACATCGTCCTTTTGGGGGGGTGACTAAATTATGATTAAACCTTTTTTTTTTTTTCATCAGTTTTATAGTTGAATCTATGCCGATTCCAAATCTGTGATCAGTTTTTTAAAATTCCAAGCGGTTCCTGAGAAAAAGCCTTTTAAAGTAACCCTTGTAGAATGACCTTGAAAAAATTGAAAAAAGGGACCCTATATAGTAAAAAAAAATTCTCTAGTTTTGTAATTATTTTTCATTATTCTTATAGCAAATTTTCTGCTCATTCCAAATATGTAATTAGTTTTGCATATTTCCAAACGGTTGCCGAGATATGACCACTAAAAAATTCTCAAACGGGGAGAACCCCACCAATATTGACCCCAACTTTTGGGGGGAAATTTTATTAATGTTTTTCAGCAGTTTTATAGTAAAACCTATGCTGATTCCAAATCTGTATTTAGTTTTTCATAATTCCAAGCGGTTCCTGAGAAAAAGCCTATTGTAGAATGACCTTGAAAAAATTTTAAAAAGGGACCGTAATTAGGAAAAAAATTTTCCTTAGTTTTGTAATTATTTTTCGTTATTCTTATAGCAAATGTCCTCCTAATTCCAAATATGTAATTAGTTTTTCATAACTCCAAATGGTTGCTGAGATATGAAAAGTCAAATTACGATTTTACCTTTTGGTTATTTTTACGAAATATCATTTCTTAGAGAAAAAAAATTTGCCAAAAAAAAAAGTTTCTCATAGTATTTTTTTAAATTTTCTGTGTGAACTAGAAACACATGGAGGAAGGTACCAACGAAGTTTGAACTGGGGATATACTCTGGATCAAATAAAAATCGAGTGAAATTAATCAACAGTTGAAAAAAAAAAATCCTCAAATGAGTTTAGGCGAATATCAAACTACTTATACCAAAAGCTATCAACTTTTTTAAGCATTTTTTTAAAAGCTACATATGTTTCCAGTTCCTAAACGAAAAAAGCAGAAAAAAATATTAAAT
This sequence comes from Armadillidium nasatum, assembly GCA_009176605.1. NCBI lineage: Eukaryota > Metazoa > Arthropoda > Malacostraca > Isopoda > Armadillidiidae > Armadillidium > Armadillidium nasatum. Next base: position 22,312 of record SEYY01023047.1, on the reverse strand, counting down.
ATTATGTATTTTATGAAGGATTTTGTAAAAAAAGTCAGAAAAAAAAAATGGGGTGGGTTCAAAACCCGGTAAAAAAAAAACTTTCTCATAGATTTTTCTCAAAGAAACAGAAAAGATAGAACAAGGCTTTTCCTTTAAAATGGTTCTCTATGAAGATAGTCCATTTACCCTTCCTTCACCGCTTATACGGTCTCCTTAAACACTTCATTTATCATAAACTTTTATTTCCTTAACTAATCTTTCATTCACTTCTCTTTACTCAAGTATACAAAGCTTAATTGAAAAATAAACAGTATGACTCATGGTTTGTGTGCTTGAAATGTAAAGAATAATAGAAATAAATAAATAACGTTAGAAATTACAACTACAAGCTAGGTCTAATGTCTAGTACCTTTTGTGAAGAACAGCTCTTCTCCTTAAATTTTTGAACTTTAAGGTACTTTATTTTTTTACTTTATTATTTTTAACCTTAGCAACATAAAATGTAGTTTTAATTCAGTTATTTCTCAATTATTATTATTATTATTATTATTATTATTATTATTATTATTATTATTATTAAACCAATTTTTATTTGTATAGGAAATAACAGAAAGAGATGTAGAATCAAATTTTGAATTGGATCAAAATGAAATCATTGCAAAAGTTTCGACGTCAAATTTTCCTTTAGTGTCTCTCAAAAAATTGAGTCGTAAGAAAGTAGAGGTATTTTTACATATATATATATATATATATATATATATATATATATATATATATATATATATATATATATATATATATATATATATATATATATATATATATATATATATATATATATATATATTAGTGATGGATCGGATGTCATATTCTCATTTGCGGATTCGGTTATCGGTTGTAGAACTGTCGTCAAGTGCGGATGTGGATGTTGAATTTTCGATAATGCGGATGTCAGTTTGATGAGGATGCAAATGCGTATGCCATCACACACACACACACGCATATATATATATATATATATATATATATATATATATATATATATATATATATATATATATATATATTATATATATATATATATATATATATATATCCAGAAAGCAGCCAACATCTACATCCCTAAAGGCCACATTAAAAAATACGAACCTAGCCTCTCCCCCGAAATCACTTCTCTCATAAAACAAAGGAACGCACTAAAACGCCAAAACAACCCCACTCAACTCACCAAAACTCAATTAGAAACCCTTAACAATCAAATATCGACCCTAATAAAAACTCACACAACCAACAACTACCAAAACTTCCTCATCAAAAACTTAGACAACACTAACAGCAAAAGAGTCTGGAAAACAATCCACACAATCCACAACGCAAAAAACAACACACTCCACACTCATGAAACTCCAACCAATCCCATTACACAAACCCCATTAACTCCCAAACAACACATCAACCTACTGGCCACACACTTCGCTAAGCAAAGTAGCTTACCTACCCACCCACAAAACAGGAAAATAATCAAAACACTGAAAAAGCTACGCAACAACCAAAACAACTTAAACGTCATCACACCCACAAACACTCAAAACACCATTAAAACTATCAAAAACTCTCCAGCAACAGGACCAGACAACATATCAAATATTCACCTAAAACACCTATCCAACCACACAATCACATACATAACCTCCATCTTCAACAAATCAATCCAACTCAACTATATCCCCCCCCCAATGGAAAAAAGCATTAATCATCCCTAAACTAAAACCTGGTAAAGACCCTTCAAACCCCTCTTCCTACCGCCCAATCTCCCTTTTATCCACCATCTCAAAACTTCTTGAAAAACTAATCCTAAATTCTATCCTCCAATTCATCCACAACAAAACTTCCAACACGGGTTCAAACCCAACCACTCCACCACCACTGCTCTTACCAACGTCATCCAACCTATAATAAACGGACTAAACCATACACCTTATCACAAAACTATACTAATAGCAATTGACATAAACAAAGCCTTTGAATACTGTCCCGAAACATAATCTTATCCATAAAATCCTCCAATCCAACATCCCAACAAACACTAAGAAATGGCTAACCAACTTCCTATCAGGAAGAACCGCCCAAATACAACAAAACGGCCATAAATCACGTACCATCAACTTAAGAAACGGAGTTCCGCAAGGAGCCATACTCTCCCCCACTCTATTCAACCTGTACACAGCAGACCTCCCTCAACCACAAACAACTTTCACCCGCATAATATCATACGCCGACGACTTAACTATTACCACCACTCACAAAAACCTCATCACCGCAACATCTCTCACACAAGACTACATAACACAACTCCAAACTTGGCTAGTAGAAAACAGGATGACGGCATCCCCAAACAAATCCTCCATAACCCTTATAACAACAGACAAACACATATCCAACACCCACCCACAAGTCCTACTAAACAACACCCCCATACCCCTCAACAAAACCCCAAAAATTCTCGGCCTAACATTTGACACTCACCTCAATTTCTCCAAGCACATTCAAAATACCACATCAGCCGCAAACAGAAAACTCAACATCCTCAAAACAGTGGCCAACACAGACATAAACAACAACATACAAACCTCAATAGCTATCTACAAGCAATTTATACGCCCCACCATTAACTACGCCTCCCCTGTCTGGCACCCTCTGCTCTCCGACAAAAACTTAACGACACTCCAAAAAACGCAAAATAAAGCCCTCCGCACCATCACCGGCTGCACACGCACAACCCCTCAACAACACCTACATAACGAAACCAAGATACTACCTATAAGGAATCACCTCGAAATGATAGGCACCCAATTTTACGCAAAAACACGTCTACCCACTCACCCATGTCACAATACTCTCCTACAACCTACCCCACAGAGACTAACACAGCCTCCATCGTCCACCGGCGCCTTTTACAAACAGATCCTAAATCACATCCCCCCTCCTCCCCCCAATACCACAACAACCAAACATATACACACTCAACTAACACATTCATATATGATCAACAGACCTCCAAACAGCATCCTTAACCCCTCCCGAAATAAACACCGACTCCAACAACCTCCCAAGACACTTACAAATCTCACTAGCAAGATTGAGATGCGGGCACCACCCAAACTTACAACATTACAAACACAATTTCAATCTAAACCAGGCAACATCTTCCACTTGTACCAGATGCAAAAGGGCCCCGGAGACCGTAAAACACTTTCTTTTAGACTGTCCCTCCAACTGTCGCCCCAAAATCTTCTGGGGCATCACTTCTTTGGAAGATCTCTGGACGAGACCGACTGCGGCGGGAGGCTTCATTAGCGAAGTGTGGCCGCCTCAACAAGGGGTGGTCAGGGGGTGAGAAGGTAAAAAAAAAGGGAAGGTATATATATATATATATATATATATATATATATATATATATATATATATATAATATATATATATATATATATATATATATATATATATATATATATATATAGTTGAGATAGCTTCATTCCTAGTGAACCTTAACCTAATTAGAAAGGTTAAAGCCAATACTAAAGGTTTCCACATACTCATTTAATACACTGTGAACGTTTATCACCGTATCTCGGTCCGTCTTCAGCACAAACTAAATTTTACAAATTCTATTTTAAAATAATCAAAATATAAATTCATTAACTATATATAAGATATTTAAAATAATAATAATAATTTGCAATAAAATAATAAAAAATAAAGTTACAATATTAATTAATATTGAAATAACAATTAAAATAAAAAGGCTGGACTATTTTGGGAAAAAGGACTTCATTATTGAGTGAAAAAGACAATATAAGCTTGATTATTAAAAGATGGGCAATAAGTTTTTAAATATTAAACTTCAAAATCCTATGATGAAGGAAAAATCATGCATGTTGAAGAATAGAGAAATTAGAGGAGGAAAAAGGGTGGGAATCGATAGTCTTTTATGGCAGAGTGTGTAGGAGAGCAAAGAGGAAGGTCAATTCTAAAAGGAAACTCCTCTATGCTTATCAATCCTTTCTTTCAATTGTAGACCAGTTTGGCCCACATATGCCGCATTACAGCTGGTACACTTAAATAAATAAATTAATGAAGATCTGAGAAGCATTGAATGAGATTTTGTGTCTGGAGAAACCAAAAATTGAGAGCGAGTTAAAATTTATAAGAATGAACTGGCATTGCTGGAATGTAGCTTCAATTATAGTAAGAATATTTTTATTAAGTTGAGATGTAAGTGATCCTATTTTGGGAAATTTTAAGTATATTTTTTTTATTTGGGTACAGTAGGAAAATGAAGAGTTGGTTTGAAGATATTTAGTGAGACACTCGTTAATACTTTTTCCACTTGAAACTTTGGGAATAAATTATAATGGTTAAGTATTTTCATAAATTTCTTTTCTGTATGGAAATATATATATATATATATATATATATATAATATATATATATATATATATATATATATATATATATATATATATATATATATATATATATATATATATATATATATATATATATATATATATATATATATATATATATATATATATATTAGGGATGGAGTGAAATATCGGTATCAGTATCGGCATATTTTTTAGTATCGGTAAAATTTTTGGACAAGAGTAAAGTATCGTTATCGGTAGTAGTATCGGCATATTTTTAGGTATCAAGGAATTTTTAAGTATCGGTATCGGTAAAAATTTTGGTATCGCTCTATCCCTATATATATATATATATATATATATATATATATATATATATATATATATATATATATATATATATATATATATATATATATATATATATATATATATATATATATATATTATATATATATATTGAAATAAATGCATGGTCCACGTAAAGCATTATGAGAATGTGATTATAAAACCATCGAAGAGATGGAGTTGGAAGGTGTTTTAGAAATGAAAATAATCTGAAGGTGAATCTAGACCTTTAATTATTATTATTATCATTATTATTATTATTATTATTATTATTATTATTATTATTATTATTATTATTATTATTTTCATACTTGCACTCATATAATCAACTTCATCACCTTGTTGATTGAATTAGAGAGTTTTAATTTTTTTTTTTTTAACATTTTAATCATACTTCATTTAACTAATATTAATTAATATTTATATTAATAAACAATTAATATTTATTTTAGATCATTTCTGACAATGATACGGGCTTACCATTACCCGAAAAGATGGAAGATGAATTACATGAAAGGGTCTCTTTAAATTCAGAAGGAGGGGGAATTGAGAAGGAATCCTTGTTAGATAATGAAATGGTAAACCATTCAATAGAGTCCCAAAATTCTAAGGTTATTCCCAAGAAGTCAGTCGCTGAACATGAAAAGGTATGCTAATATATTTCTCTTATGACTTTTACTGCAGTTGGACATAGGTCCTTCTTTAGAAATCCCAAGTATCATTATTATTATTCTCTGTAAATGTTTTTTTTTTTTTTTTTTTTTTGTGTGTGTGTGTGTGTGTGTTTTGTTGTTGTTATTGTTATTGTTATTATTATTGTTGTTGTTGTTGTTGTCGTTGTTGTTGTAGAAAATAGTCATATTTTGAATTGGATCAAAATGATTTCTCTGCAAAACTTATGACGTCATAATTTCCTTTTGTGCTTCTCAAGAAGTTGTGATAAGGAACTAATGGTATTATTATTATTATTATTATTATTATTATTATTATTATTATTATTTCTATTATTATTTCTCTATCCTGTTTGCCTGTTTTCGTTCTGCTTATGCCACCTCTTTTTTTTTATTTTTTATTTATTATTATTATTATTATTATTATTATTATTATTATTATTATTATTATTATTATAAGGTTACTGTTCTCTATTCTCCCCGAAGTGAATTGGTCCTCAAATTTGTATCTTTATTAACTACTGATATTTTAATAGTAACCTTTCTTAATGGTTTCTTTGTACAAATTGGATACACTACATAAGTCTTTAAATATTTCATTTTTAGGGTTTACAATAAATTATTATTAATTTTTTGATTCGTACTTTCATTCTTTTGCTGAAAAAAAAAATTCAAATATTGAGTCCTATATCCTAAATTGCTCCTCCCATCAGGGGTTTGAGGCAGTCTTTTATTAGTAGCGTAAGACTTACTGTGAAAATTCAGTGAAGAATCTTTTATGACATTGTAATTGACCTTTAAAAGTGTCCAATATAATGTAATTGGCCTTTAAAAGGGTCCAATATCATGTAATTGTTCTTTAAAAGGGTCCAATATCATGTAATTGACCTTTAAAAGGGTCCAATATCATGTAATTGACCTTTAAAAGGGTCCAATATCATGTAATTGACTTTAAAAGGGTCCAATATCATGTAATTGGCCTTTAAAAGGGTCCAATATCATGTAATTGGCCTTTAAAAGGGTCCAATATCATGTAATTGACATTTAAAAGGGTCCAATATCATGTAATTGGCCTTTAAAAGGGTCCAGATATTAAAGAACCTCTTTTAATCACCATATTTAAATGGTAGAAGTTGGGGGATAGGAGTTTTATCTCTTAAGCAGCACGAATTATAAATATCTTAGGTGTTTAAATTTCCTTTTTGCCATTATATATTAAATATTATATATGTTTTGAAAGTTTTTTTTTTTAGATTACATGTTATTTGTTCATTGAATAAATGTAAGTTAATTAAAATTAAGATTTTCATCCTCGTGAGAAAGGTAAATTATAATTTCTTTTTCTTTTGTTTTGTACAGAATCTCGTAAGCGGAGTTGATAAAGGAAGAAAAGGTTCAAAAGAAAAAAGAACCTTAACGGAGCAAACCCGTAAGGTCAGGAGCATATCAACAAAGGATTAGGAAAACAGTTGGGAAGAAATTTTTTTGTAGACTTTGTAAATTAAGTTTTAATAGCAATATGGAGAAGAAAAGTCATATGAACTTGCATAAAAGAAAGTTTCAATGTGGCCAGTGTAGTTTTGAATGCAGTTTAAAATCAATTTTAAAACGTCATGAGAAAATTCATGGCAATGTAATAAGTAAACGTTCTGAACCTGGCTTTGAATGTAATCAGAAAAGAGATTTAAAATCACAAGCCCTTAAGCCTGGAAATGAAAAATTTAAATGTTCACAGTGTAGATATGAAACTAAATTTAAAGGACACATGAAAAGACATATGCAGAGGCATTTTAAAATATTACAATGCTGTGAATGTAGCTATAAATGTTATGATAAAAAAAACTTTAAAAATCACATGCTTAAGCATTGGAACATAAAATCCTTCAACTGCAATGATGGATGTAATGTGAAAAGAAGGTTAAAAAAAGACATGGTTAGACAAGGCAATAGAAAATTATTTAAATGTTCTGATTGTGACTATAAAACTAATGTGAAAGCAAGTTTAAAAAGACACAAACTTACACACACCAACAGAAAGTTATTTAACTGTTCCGAATGTAGCTTTGGATGCAATGATAAAAGAGGCTTAATATTACACGAACTTAAGCATAAAAATGGGGAATGTTCTAAGAGTAAAAGGTTAAAACATCAACGTACAAAATTTAGATGTTCCAAGTGCAATTTTGAATGTAGTTATAAAGCAACTTTTAATAGCCACATGCTTACACACAACACAAAGTTATTTAAGTGTTCTGATTGTGACTATAAAACTAATATGAAAGGAAACTTAAAGAGACACGAGCTTACACACACCAACACAAAGTTATTTAACTGTTCCGAATGTAGCTTTGGATGCAATGATAAAAGAGGCTTAATATTACACGAACTTAAGCATAAAAATGGGGAATGTTCTAAGAGCAGCTATGGATGCAGTGATAAAAAGTTAAATAATCGAAAAACAAAATTTAAATGTTCTGAGTGTGACTTTGACTGTAGTTACAAAGCAACTTTGAAAAGCCACATGCTTAAGCACAGGAATATGAGGGTATTTAAATGTTACAAGTGTGACTATGTAAGTAATTTGAAAGCAAATTTAAAAAGACACGAGCTTACACACACCAACAGAAAGTTATTTAAGTGTTCTGAGTGCGACTATAGAACTAATGTTAAAGGAAACCTATTAAGACACAGGCTTACACACACCAACAGAAAGTTACTTAAGTGTTCTGAGTGCGACTATAGAACTAATGTTAAAGGAAACCTATTAAGACACATGGCTTTTACACACACAACAGAAAGTTATTTAAAAGTTCTGATTGTAGTTATGGATGCAATGATAAAAGAAGCTTAATGGCACACAAACTTAAGCATGAAAATGGGGAATGTTCTGAGAGTAAAAGGCTAAAACACCAACATAAAAAATTTAGATGTTCCCAAGTGCAATTTTGAATGTACTTATGAAGCAACTTTTAATAGTCACATGCTTAGGCACATCAACATAAAGTTATTTAAATGTTCCAAGTGTGACTATGTAAGTAAATTGAAAGGAAGCTTAAAAAGACACGAGCTTACACACAGCGACACAAAGTTATTTAACTGTTCCGACTGTAGCTATGGATGCAATGATAAAAGACAATTAAAATCACACAAACTTAAACATGAAAATGGGAAATGTTCTAAAAGCAGCTATGGATGCAATGATAAAAAGTTAAATAATCGAAAATACAAAATTTAAATGTTCAGAGTGTGACTTTGACTGTAGTTACAAAGCAACTTTGAAAAGCCACATTCTTAAGCACAGGAATATGAGGGTATTTAAATGTTACAAGTGTCACTATGTAAGTAATTTGAAAGCAAATTTAAAAAGACATAGGCTTAGGCACAACATCAGAAAGTTATTTAACTGTTCCGAATGTAGTTATGGATGCAATGATAAAAGAAGCTTAATGGCACACAAACTTAAGCATGAAAATGGGGAATGCTCTAAGAGCAGCTATAGTTGTAATGATAAAAGATTGAAACATGGAAATTCAAGTATTTCAAAATTTAGATGTTCCAAATGTAATTTTGAATGTACTTATGAAGCAACTTTGAAAAGCCACATTCTTAAGCACGGGAATATGAAGTTATTTAAATGTTCCAAGTGTGACTATAAAACTAATGTGAAAGCAAGCTTAAAAAGACACGCGCTTACACACACTGACATAAAGTTATTTAACTGTTCCGAATGTAGCTATGGATGCAATGATAAAAGAAGCTTAATGGCACACAAACTTAAGCATGAAAATGGGGAATGTTCTGAGAGTAAAAGGCTAAAACACCAACATAAAAAATTTAGATGTTCCCAGTGCAATTTTGAATGTACTTATGAAGCAACTTTTAATAGTCACATGCTTAGGCACATCAACATAAAGTTATTTAAATGTTCCAAGTGTGACTATGTGAGTAAATTGAAAGGAAGCTTAAAAAGACACGAGCTTACACACAGCGACACAAAGTTATTTAACTGTTCCGAATGTAGCTATGGATGCAATGATAAAAGACAATTAAAATCGCACAAACTTAAGCATGAAAATGGGGAATGCTCTAAGAGCAGTTATAGATGCAGTGATAAAAGATTAAATCATCAAAATCTAAAATTTAAATGTTCTGAGTGTGACTATAGAACTAATTTGAAAGGAAACTTAAAAAGACACAAGCTTACACACAACAACATAAAGTTATTTATATGTTCTGAGTGTGACTATAAAACTAATTTGAAAGGAAACTTAAAAAGACACGAGCTTACACACAAGGACAAAAAGTTATTTCAATGATAAAAGACAATTGAAATCACGCATGGATAAGCATTGAAAGAGGAGGTTAAATATCGAGACGAAGAAATAATAATAGGAATATATATATATATATAAAAAAGATAACTTAAGAAAATAAATGATTAGTTGAAAATGAATATTGTCAAAAACAAACAGACAGACAGGACATAATTTGCAAAAAATTCAGTATAAACAATAGCCTCACACTGTTTGAAACGCAACTCTCCAGAAATAGGGAAAAATGATTCTGTACAATTACCCTATTCCAACAGATTATTGAAAGATATAAATCTTAAAAAATGCTTCATCAAAGAGGTAGGATTCCTGTTTGATAAGAAGGTGTCAGCGTATGAAAGAGAAAAGAAATAAAATATGAACGTTTAAGCCAAGAAAGAGAAAAGATGCTCTAATAAAAGGGGTAATGAGAATTTAAACTAGATGAATATGAACGTTTAAGCCAAGAAGTGAGAAGGCTGTGGGATGTAAATGAAATTGCAGTAATCTCGATTGTAAAAAATAAATATTAAAAGTTGTGATTAATAAATTGTTAAATATTCGTACAAGAAAATTATCATGGTAAATAATTTAGATTTAAAAACTTAAAACTAATCAATTATTTTTGTAAATAATAAAATTTTCTAATATATTAATTCTTAATATTAATATGTACTGTTATTATTTTGTATTTGCTGTTTTGATTTATAAAATGAATATATTATCAAGCTTATTAAAATTTTATGTTGTATTTTCTTAACATAAATTATATATATTTTAATTATTTAAATACTGGTTGTAATATTTGATGGGAATTAATAACTGCATTAATACTTTTGGTGCTAATATTTTTAATTAAACTTAGGTTAATAATTAAACTTAGTTTAAGTTAAAATTCATATTCTGAGGCCTGAACTGGGATAGTTCTTGATAGGCCTACGTGCTTTTTTACTATCTAATATTTTTTAGTAATAAACTTCTAAATTTAGTGCTTTTATTTGACCAAATTAATTAAAATTATAATTTTGATAATTAAAATAGTTTAATTAAAAATTAGGTCAACAAATATATTGCTGACTCTCTTCAATCTTATAAATTCTTTCTATTTACAAATGGTTTATAGGTATTTCTGAGATGAACATCAATTATATAAATTATTCCATATATAATTAATAATTTAGGCCAATTTGTAAGAAAAATTAATGCATTAAATTTACTCCTTTGTACGAAGAGTTCAAATGATCAAGTAGAAACCCAAGTTTAAAAGTAAATAATCGATATTTATCTATTTTAAAATATTTAAAGTTCAATTAAAACTAGATTAATTGAATCATCGAAAGTCCTAACCAAACATAATTTCAAAAAAGTCAAGGGCTTGCTCAGTCTTTGTACTCCTCAGGTCGCTCACTCCCATAACTACTTATCCTTAATTCTCACCTGGAATTTTATTTATCTTAATCTGGAGTTTTAAGTTGCTGGACTTCATTTTTGTATCAGTTTTATCTTGCAATTGAAAATATATGTCACATTTTTAGATCCTTTAAGAGAATAAAATATAAAGGAAAAAAAAACGCACATGGCGATAACAAAATACAGTCAATATAAGTAAAGATATTCGAAATATAAGAATGAAAATTGCATTGTGTTTCATTCATACACACTACACGTACTGTAACTGTATGGTAAGTTATATCATTGCTATCTGAAGAAAAATTGTTCAAGATACGTAACTAAATTGTTCCTCTCACAATATGTTCGAAGGATTATTTATTGGAACAGAAAGTCACAGTTCTTTATCATCCAGATTTGATGGAAAATGTAATTAATCTGCTACAGCGTTTTGGAAGAGTTAAACGTGACAAGTTCTATTTAAACTGCTCTCCCCTTTGTAATTCTCACTATAAATACACTGAAAAGTTTTCTTTATAAATTTTATAATAATTGCAAACGTTCAAGTAATAAAATGCAAACTTTTAAATTTAATTGAAGAAAAATTTCCTTCCAATCAAGATCGGAAATTATTGCCGGTATTGAATCGTTAAAAAAATACTATATTTCTTTTGACAAGGAAAAATATGTCGTTTGTTTCAAGAACACCATAATTATTTATTTTTTTTTTTCATCAAATCTTCTAGAAACTATTGTAATTTTTTCATGAGTATTTATTTTATCAGAATAATATTTTCAATACTAATATGTGCTAATTAACATCACGATTAATGATTACGTAAATATAAAATGCATTTACTGTAAGAAAATTTATAAATGTAAATTAAAATTATTGAATTTTAATTTTGCATTCATTTGGAAAATTAACTTACAAGATTGGTTAAAGAATTCTATTAGTAAAAATAAAAATAATCTCCCTGTATATTTTTGATAGGTTGATAGGTGTAAGAAGAGGAAGAAGATCTCTAGCAAGAAGGAGTTTTTAGAAGAAGAAGGAGTTCATGTTTTGGTTTACATATATTATATATTGATTCTTTTGTTTCAGGGTGTATATATAAGTAAGAATAGAAAAGGGGGCTAAAGTAAAGGCCATAATCTTCTCCCTTTTAGGTACATTATTTATAAGGTGTTTTGCTATATCATAATCTTAATATATAGTTATAGAGTGTGACACTCTAGTATAAAAAAGGACATTTTTAGTTACTGAAGAAATCTTTTATTCTGGGCATATCAGTTATCAGGGTTGGCATTCTTCTCATTATAGGGTCTGGGTTTCTATATCTGGGCGCTCAGTTTTATAGTTATCCTGGGAGCTGTGATGGGAATTAGGCTAGAATCTGTTATCTGGGATTAGAGGCAATATCATCTCAAGGATAAACAACAAGGTAAGATATTTATAAATTCTATATCCATCTCCATAGTCTATTTAATATTCACTCCCAATTATATGTCTGCTATGTAAATGTACGCTACTATTTCTATAGTTATATGATATTAAAGCTAAGTATTTTTCTAGATAGGATACTTCCGTATGAATAAAATATTCCAACAGTGTCGTCGATAGAGACTGGACCATTCCTCTTATTTCTAAACTTTTACTTTTCGGTATTTACTATCCACAGTTTCTTTACTTTATATTCTAGAACAGCAGTTTTATTTGCTCATCATTTAAATCTACCAGTAGTAATACTCCTCAGAGTTCGGTTTGTTTCCAACTCCCCCCCCCCTTTTTTTCCTTACCATTCTTTTATTAACACTCCATACTCCTAAAGACCATAAAACACTCCATATAGATTTTGTACTTTCCATACTGTAGAATCAAATTAATATCAGAGATGTTCACAAATATAACGTACAGAAACTTCTTTATTTTGGCGTTATAAATTGAAAAATTTCCATATAATATCCAATGAAAATGTTCTGTTGTCGTCAATCCCAACAATTTAAAGACATGGGAACTTGAAAACTAAATATATAGATTTCATTGGAAATACGGAATTTACATATGAAAAATATCTGCAAAATTGAGTTAGCAAGTAGTAAATTATAAGCGTAAAAGATTTTGTAAAATTTATCACCAAAAGTGAAAAAAAAATAGCCCGAGTAAAGCAGTTTTGAGAGAAAGAACAATGAAAGAAATTTTATTAGATTTTGGAAGTAAAATAAGTGAAGGCAGTACTAAAACTCTATACAAAAAATAGGAATAGAGGGAGTCTGTCGGTTAAGTTACTAAAATATACTTGCAAAAGATCTTAAGAGATTCGTCTGAACATACTCTTCTGCCTAACATTTAAAATTGTATGACAGTTTTGAAGTATACAAAATGCTGACAATTTTTTTTTTTTTTTAAAGTTACTTTAGATTTATGTACATTTTATTCTGCTTATAAATTAAACTAAAGAAATTAATTAAATAATTTTATTATAAAAGTATAAAAATAATGAAGTTTTCTAATATAAATCCTAATTTACAACACCAACACCATTCAGCTTGTCTTTTCCCCGAGTTTTCTTCATCAATTTATATTGTTCAAGATTTTTCTTGCTTTCTTGAAGAAGAGGAACAGAAGCTGGAATTAATTTTTCAAATAATTCATAGCATGGAATACAAAATCCAGAAATAAATTCCATCTGAAAAAGAAATTGGTAATTTAAATGAAATTGTATCCTAAAGTCAGAAAAAAGTTAGTTTTTTTTGTTTTTGTTTCTGAGAGCGGACTTCACCAACTAGGGCATATGCCGTCCCTCCAGGCAGACAAAATACTGCCCTTCAGGCCTCCACCAGTTTAGAGCGAACGATCCGTTCGCTCCGAGAGCTGGTGAAGCTCTCTCTGTTAGGTAATTTAAAGTCTTAAGTATAATTACCTGCGAAGGGACTTGTTTTTCTGGTTTATCCCTATCCATCATTGGTATTGGCGTCTTTCCAGCTCTCTTTTCTTCATCACCCTTTAATAAATTCAAAATTAACTTAAGTCAGCATAAAATTACAAAGGATATTCAGGTGATACAAATATAATACCTAAAATAATAATAATAATAAAGACAATTTCATTTATTATTTTATTTTCTTTAAAAAAAATGACTAAAAAATAATCAATAAAAACTTGAGAAACTTAAAAAAATATTTTTAAGTTTTTCTCCTAAAAAATGAAATCACAACTTCCAAATCTGATAAATTTTATTAGTAATTATAATTATTTACTATCATGATAGTAATTTAATTATCATTAATTATGAAGACCTTTTTTTTTATTAATGTCATTATTGTTATTAATCATTAAATTTTCGATGTTACTTTGGTCATTATTATCATTATTATCAATTATATTTGGTCATTATTTTTGTATTGTATATTTAATAATATATTGTTATTTATTATATTTATTATTACTATTTTTAATTATTAAATTATTATTAAAATAGATAATAATTAATAAATCAATCATCAAAATACTAAAAAATAAAAATATTATTAGTATTAATTATTATTTTTATTTTCATTATTATTTTTATTATTTATAATAATTCTTACTTTCATTTAATAATTTAAATTAAATTAAAAATAATAATTATTACTAATTTATTATTATGAATAATTACTTGTTTATAGAACTCCTCCATAACTTCATTGACATATTCAACATGAATTTTCCAAGGCTTCGCTGAAGCAGAGATGTCGCATGCTGTCATCGTCAGCTCCTGTAGCAGTAATCTGTTACAAGATATTCACATTAACTTTAAAGCTTAGTTAAACTCTGAAGGAGGAAATAGATTTTTTATTTAAGAAAATATTAGTTTATAAATAATGCAGAAGATGAAATTAAGATTAAATCTGTGTTCCTTCCTTTCTTAAAACCTAAAAATCAACCAATGATAATTTGACAAATAATTAAATAAAGTGGCTTTGATCTTAACATATATCAAGAGGTAATAGAACTCGAGCAATATATTCATACTTTTCTTTAAGAGAAAAGTAAAAACTTTTGACTCTTCTTTCCTCTAAGGATTGTGTTTGTGCAGTCGAGCCATAAAATTACTGCAGAGGATACTGTAAATTTTATTGGTATGAAATGCCGAAAAGATGTTTGGTAAAAATGGGTGATTTGACAACTTGTACTTTGAGTTGCATCATTTGAATGAAAAATCATACAAAATCACTATTATGTATTTATTATTTGGTTCAATTAGGGTTATCAAGCATATGGCCACGCCAAATTAATCAAGAGTACGAAGGTTTTATCGAAAAAGTTTGTTAGTTTGTCAGGTGTACACCCACAGGTTCCTAACAGGTTTTTTCACCCAACAAAATTTTAAAGGAGCAGTTTTTGACTGAGGAGATATTGAATGAATCATAATTAGGGAATACCAAAAGCTTAAATTTGTGTTTGAAGTTGACTGAAATGATCATATCGGAAAGTAGGAACGATTAGTTTTGAAGTATAAAAAAACAGAAAATATTTGATAAAAATCTTATTTTTTTTCTTTAGAAATCTATGGAATTGACTGGGGTCAGAATCTCAATCAGAAAACCTTAATGTCTGTTATAAGCAGAAACTATGTCATATAGTGTCTGTAAGGGATAAGGTGAGATATTTAAAAGGGAAAAACCTTGGTGGAAAATGTTTGTTGGGTTAGGAGAGAGCAAAATAAATTTGAGTTCTGCTTTGAATCAATGCTACGTAATCAAATTGTTTGTCAGAACAAGAAATGAACCAAAAATATTGCCAAGAAGAAAATATGCCAGAGGACTTTGATATAATGAAGTCAAAATGATATCTAGAATACCTATGACAAAGTAATGTAAACTAACAAGAGCCAAAAAAATGACAAAGCAGAAACATTCCTATTTTTGCTTCAAGAAATAGAATTGGCATTTTGCACAAACTGAAACAAATGCATTCCTAAAATTAGAATTATTTTAAGCTAATAAAAATTCAGTATTTCTTAGCAAAAGTTTCTCGATAAGCAGCAAGTTAATCTTTAAAAGATTAAAATAATAAAACACAGCAGCTATACTATGGCATGAGCTGAAAGCTTAAAAATATATTCTATTTCTGAGTTAAAGTACTATAATAATTAAATACATTAACTCTTAAGAGTAAGTAGACTTTATCTACCGTGGCTCGAACGGTAGGGTGATTGACTCACGTGCTTGAGGGCGCCGGTTCGATCCCACTTGGAGATCCTAGGTATATACTACCTAGAAAAGTTCCTCTCCTCGAATAGGGCAATGCCCGTGAGATGTGAACTTTTTATAAAAAAAAAAAAAAAAAAAAAAAAAAAAAAAAATATCAAAATACAGTCATTTGATGCTTCATAGTAAAGTAAAAAAATATATTAACCTGTGTTCCAAGTCCTCCATATCGAAAGACTCTTCATCTATTAATTCCTCGATGATTTTTTTATTTTTGTAAAACTTTTTCAAATCTGTGGCAAGAATGCAATGTTTCATATTGTCAAGAATCTTCTTGTAATCGGATGACTTTAACTTGCCGAATATGTTTTGGCTTTCCTAAAAATATAAAGATTTACTTGAGGAGACTAAGGAATGGGCTGGAGAGTGAATTTACCGGATATCCGGTTTTTACTATCCGGAAGGATATCCAGATAAAACTGCCAGTTATCCCTTATAATTCACATTGCTAATTTATAATTTACGAATAACTTTTTTTTTTTTTTTTTTTTTCTCACCATACTCCTGTAGGTGCTAGCACCTGTCAGCTGTCTCAAACAAGACATGAGTTTCTTGAGCAAGGCAATCAGTTGGTGGCTTGCTAGGTCTATCCCAACATACTGAACCACTTTCATTGTAGGTGACCACCTTACCACTGTACCACTTTATATATTAAAATAGTAAAAAAAATTTTACGAATAACTATAATCTGAAAAATTTGATTGAATGTTTATTTTAAAATGAAATTTCAGTGTTCTTACATAAAACAGTTTAAAAAAAAATTTAAATTGGAATGAAGTACACAAACATACTGGATACTTAATATGAAAACATAATTTAGAATTGTTTTTACCGAATATCCGACCGGATAACAGGATATCCAGCTCATAACTAAAGACTTCATCACCAAATCTAACTTTTGGATACTGTCATTAATGAGAATGATGGTATGTAGGTCCTATGTATATATTTACCTCTTGTAAAAGTTGGACTATCATACTGAAGTGACGTTCAGGGTATGAGTCTGTGCTATATAAATCCACAAGTGGACTATCAGATTCCAAAGGAAATTGGTTGGTTGTTACTCTATAGTCCATATCGTGACAAAGAGCTCCGATGAATAATGCTAATTTCTACAGTAAAAAAAAAAAAAAAAAAAAAAAAAAAGTCAAATTATTTGATGAAAATCGACCATCCAAATATAAACCATGAAATATATTACAACATGACTTACCTCAAGATGGTTGAAAACATATGGGGACTCCTTAATAATTACGTACATACTATGGGCAACGCAAAACCCGTGTTTCCAGTTATGGTAAGGTACACCTCTGTAGTTTTTACGAACTGTAAAGAAGAATCTGATAAGACTATCCTTGTCAAAGTTCCTTACACCGAAAAGGTCATTGAACATGTACAGTAAGTGGGGAACCATTTTTTCTTTTAACTCTAATGAATTAAAACTGAATCTGAAAATAAAGCAAGTGAAATTATATACATATTTTATGAAAAGCGGAAGTTATATTGAACACCAAATTTAGAATCTAGAAATTCTTTATGCAAAGCTTTGTACACAAAGTTTATGCACGAGTATCAATTTTAATAAACTTGCAGGCAATTTAAGTCTAACCAACTGGAGTCTCACTAAGATTAATAATCAATGTAAGAAAATTTTGATGCGAAAATGAAAATTGAAAATTGGGTTAAAGTTTGAATTGAAGATATTTAGTTTCGTACATATTTTACCCATTATTGTCTTCAGTTACTTGTGTCGAATTAAAATATTTCGCGTAAAAAAATCTATAATCGTGTTAAAGAAATTATTGTAAATACTCAAGTGAACCTTAGGAATTGTTAACGGTATTTTCAGGTCGTAAACTTTAATAATTATCGCGCAATTGGCATGATAAATATCTGAAAATCCATCTGTAATAGTGGACAGATGTCTTGAGCTTAAATTTTTTATTTCCGAATGTAGAAATGTCTATTTCATAACAATCTTCCTTTAAGATGAAGATATTGGAACAATATAGAATACGGATGGAAAAGAACAGAAGATAAATATTTTAATGAATTCTTTGTTACTAAATATTAATACAGGAATAACTCGGCATTTAAAGTGTTTGTGAGGAGAAATTTTATTTATAAAGAGCCGACACAGCTTTATTCTTGTTAGTTTTTTATTTCCTTATGACTAATTTTAATAGAACGATATTTACATTTACATCTACATCTTTAGTCACTGGATAGAGTTATGAACATTTCTACACTAAAGACTAGAATCTGCAATTGAACTTGTCAAATGGATATTAAACTTACTTATCCACTCCCGGAAGATTATCAGGTATCGTTTTATCTTTAAGGGATTCGAACTCCTCCTTGGTACACGTATTGTGGTAACTGAGAACCTCCAAATCTACCTGAAAATTAGTGCAATCAAAGCTTTTTTTTTAACTTAAAAATGTATTAAACGTTTTTTTTTTTTTTTAAATAGAAAACGCCACTTTAAAAAAAAAATTTGAATTATGGATGCTCAAATTTATATATAGAATTTAAAAATTATACAGTTGTCATGTAGTGAATAAAAGGTAAAGTCTTTTTACCTTTGTAAATAAAAGGTAAACTCTTTTACCTTTGAAAATAAAAGGTAAAAATTACCTTTGTAAAAGCAGAGCTTTGCCAATTTAACATGTTCACGTAACACTAATTACATTTGACAATAATTCACTAAATAACAATCACAAACTATTACTAAAGTCAAATCAAAAAATAAATACATAAAATAACCTGAATAAAAAGAGAAAGGTTTTAATATTTTATAATTTTAATTAAATTAATAATAATTTTAATTTCCTAATGAAAAAAGTATCTTCAATAATTTTTAAAGGTTCTAATTTTTTTTCCTTTAAACTAAATCAAAATTTAATTCAACTACTACATGAGAAGGACCTATTCTTATCTATGGATTTGCTAACCAATATTTCCCACTCCCCTTAACCAACTGTATCCAATTTAAATAAAAAGTAATAAAGGAAATAAATGGGCGTACCTCTGGGAGTTGACCAATTGACCCACTTGCAGACAAGGTTGCCTTTTCTGAACTTATGACATTGTTGACCAGTTCATTACCCAGGATAGATTCTTCCTCTTTCAATTCCCTTGACTCTGAATTCAGTGACAAATTCTCATCCAATACTTCATCATTATTGTCTATTCCCAAAATAAAATTGGCCTCCTTGTCAGGAAAGATCTGATATAAGTAATAATATATATATATATATATATATATATATATATATATATATATATATATATATATATATATATATATATATATAATATATATATATTAATAATAAATATATATATTGTGTTGGGATAGGCCTAGCAAGCCACCAACTGATTGCCTTGCTCAAGAAACTCATGTCTCGTTTGAGACAGCTGACAGGTGCTAGCACCTACAGGAGTATGCTGAGGTATATATATATATATATATATATATATATATATATATATATATATATATATATATATATATATATATATATATATATATATATATATATATATATATATATATATATATATATATATATATAAATATATACTGTCTCTATACTCAATTTTCAGCCAAAGGCGGATGTTGCGCATATGTATGCAACGATGTTGTCTGTTCTCGTGTCTCTAATTTGGAGTCTTCTGAATTCTCTACTTTATGGCTTAAACTTTCTTGCAACTCTACAACTAAATTTATTTGTTCTGTCTACTTATCTCCTAACTCTACAGACTATCCAAAATTCTTCGACTATCTTAACTCCAAAATAGAACACATTCTTTCTTCTTCTCCTTTCTCCGAAATCATCATTATTAGGTGATTTCAATGTTCACCACCGCCAATGGCTTTCATCTAGTTCTCATGATCCAGCTGGTGAACTCGCCTTCCAATTTTCTATCCAGAACAACCTTGAGCAGTTGGTGCATCTCCCTACCCGTATCCCTGACCGTCTTGGTGATGAACCCAACATACTTGATCTTTTCCTAACTTCTTATCCTTCTCCTTACACTGTTAAACTCTTTCCTCCTCTGGGTTCATCCGATCACCTACTTATCTCTGTATCTTGACCTGTCTCTTCAAGTCTTTCGCAAGAACGGCCCCGCCAACGGCGAGGAGACGTGTCTGGCATTTCGGTGCCACTAACTGGTCTGACTTGCGGTTGTACTTCTCTGATTTTCCATGGAATGATTACTGTTTCCGTGGGAGGGGTCCCTCGGAGTGTGCAGAACGCATAACCGAGGTGATTCTCTCTGGCATGGAGGCGTACATTCCATATTCTTTTCCTTCTACTAAACCTAACAAACCTTGGTTTAACTCTGCTTGTTCTCGTGCTATCCGCCACAGGGATGCTGCCTTCAGGAATTACCGTCGTCTTCAAACTCCTGAAACTCATGCAACTTATATTTCATCCGGAATCGTGCAAAATCTATTCTCCGTAACACTAAAAACTCCTTTCTCCGCTTAAAATGCAACAATCTTTCTGGTTCTACTTTACTCACGCCCTTTCTGGCATTTTGCAAAAAATGTCAACTCTAACTTTGCTTCTTCCTCTTTCCCTCCTCTAGTATCTTCTGACGGTACAACTGCCGTTTTGCCTTCCTCTAAAGCTGAACTCTTCGCTCAAAACTTTTTCTTCTAATTCAACCTTAGACGATTCCGGAGCTGTTCCTTCTCCTTCAACACCCTCCAACTCTTCATAAAGACGTCACTTCTGCTCTCTCTGAGCTTAACACTAAGAAGGCGTACGGTCCTGATGGTATCCCTCCTGTGGTTCTCAAAACTTGTGCTTCCGAGCTTGCACCCTGCCTTGGTAAACTATTTCGTCTATGTCTTTCTACTTCAACCTTCCCTTCTTGCTGGAAACGTGCGCTCATTCAGCCTGTGCCGAAGAAGGGGGACCCCTCTCAACCCTCTAACTACCGTCCCATTTCTTTAACCTCCGTTGTTCTTTCTAAAGTTTTCGAATCTATCCTTAACAGGAAGATTTGGAAACATCTCAATTCTTCTAATCTTATCTTTGATCGCCAGTATGGCTTTCGTAAGAAACGCTCTACTGGTGATCTCCTTTCCCTTCTCTCTGACTCTTGGTCCTCCGCTCTTCGGCATTTCGGTGAATCTTTTGCTGTTGCACTAGACATATCGAAAACTTTCGATAGAGTCTGGCACAAAGCTTTGATTTCCAAACTTCCCTCTTTCGGAATCTATCCTTCTCTCTGATTTCCTTTCCGGTCGTTCTATAGCAGCTGTTGTAGACGGCCACCGTTCTTCCTTTAAATCTATTAATAGTGGTGTTCCTCAAGGATCTGTCCTATCCCCAACACTTTTTCTACTTTTCATTAATGACCTCTCTGTTACTTCATCTCCTATCCACTCCTATGCTGATGACTCCACCCTTCATTACTCTTTTCAATTTGAAAGGCGCCCCTCTCAACAACAGTTACTAGACGCAAGGAGGGTTGCCTTGGAACAGCTGACCTCTGATCTATCTCGTATTTCAAATTGGGGAAGAGAGAACATGGTTGTTTTCAATGCCACCAAAACTCAATTCCTCCATCTATCTACTCGACACAATCTTCCACACAACTATGATATCTTCTTCGAAAACACACAACTCAGACCTTCATCTGTTCTTAATATTCTCGGTGTTTCTTTTTCTCGTGATCTTTCTTGGAAAGATCACATTACCTTCTCTTTCTAAACAAGCTTCTAAGAGGTTAGGTGTTCTGAGGCGCCTTCAGTATTTCTTCACTCCACCCCAGTTGCTTGCTCTGTATAGGGGTGTTGTTCGCCCCTGTATGGAGTATGCTTCGCACATCTGGGGTGGTTCCACACATACAGTTCTCCTAGAAAAGGTGGAGTCTAGGGCATTTCGTCTCATCAACTCTCCTGCTCTTA
>SEYY01023045.1:22500-27500 GCA_009176605.1 Armadillidium nasatum | reverse complement strand
ATTGTAATATATATATATATATATATATATATAATATATATATTATATATATATATATATATATATATATATATATATATATATATATATATATATATATATATATATATATATATATATATATATATATATATATATATATATATATATATATATATATATATATATATATATATATATATTATATATATATATATTCTTGACCGAGACTCAGATGTTTGAGCGTTCTGATAGCAAACCCTATTCTGTTTCCTCCTACTGTCTCTATCCTCAATTTTCAGCCAAAGGCGGTTGTTGTGCATACGTGCGCAACGATGTCGTTTGTTCTCGTGTCTCTAATTTGGAGTCTTCCGAATTTTCCACCTTATGGCTTAGGCTCTCTTGCCAATTCTACGACTAAATTCATTTGTTCTGTTTATTTATCTCCTAATTCTACTGACTATCCAAAATTCTTCGACTATTTAAACTCCAAAATAGAGCACATTCTCTCTTCTTCTCCTTTCTCTGAAATCATCATATTAGGTGATTTCAATGTTCACCACCGCCAATGGCTTTCATCTAGTTCTCATGATACAGCTGGTGAACGTGCCTTCCATTTCGCTATCCAAAACGACCTTGAGCAGTTGGTGCTCCCTACTCGTATCCCTGATCGTCTTGGAGATGAACCCAACATTCTAGACCTTTTCCTAACTTCTAATCTTCTCCTTATACTGTTAAACTCTTTCCTCCTCTGGGTTCCTCCGATCACCTTCTTATCTCTGTATCCTCTTCTATCTCTTCAAGTCTTCCGCAGGAAAGACCCCCTTCTATTGAAAAAAAACGTTTGTGGCACTTTGGTGCCGCAAGCTGGTCGGACTTGCGGTCGTACTTTTTCGATTTCCCATGGAATGATTATTGCTTCCGTGGGAGGGGTCCCTCGGAGTGTGCAGAACGCATTACCGAGGTGATTCTCTCTGGCATGGAGGCGTACATTCATATTCTTTCCCTTCTACTAAACCTAACAAACCTTGGTTTAACTCTGCTTGTTCTCGCGCTATCCGCCGCAAGGATGTTGCTTTCAGGGATTACCGTAGTCTTCAAACTCCAGAAAATCTCACGCTACTTATATTTCATCCCGGAATCGTGCAAAATCTATCCTTCGTAACACTAAAAACTCATTTCTCCGTAGAAAATGCAATAATCTTTTTGGTTCCTCTTCTTCACGTTCTTTCTGGCATTTTGCAAAAAATGTCAACTCTAACTTTGCTTCTTCCTCTTTCTTTCCTTTAATATCTTCCGACGGCACAACTGCTGTTTTACCTTCTTCTAAAGCTGAACTCTTTGCTCAAACTTTTGCCTCTAATTCAACCTTAGACGATTCCGGAGCTATTCCTCCTCCCGATGGTATCCCTCCTGTGGTTCTAACTGTGCTTCCGAGCTTGCACCCTCCTATTTCTCTTTGCCTCTCTCTTGCTGGAAACGTGCGCTCATTCCCTGTGCCGAAGAAGGGGAAACCGTCGCATTTTTTTAACATCTCAATTCTTCTAATCTTATCTCAGATCGCCAGTATGGCTTTCGAAAGAAACGCTCTACTGGTGATCTTCTTTCCCTTCTCTCTGACTCTTGGTCCTCCGCTCTTCGGCATTTCGGTGAATCTTTTGCTGTGGCGCTAGACATATCGAAAGCCTTCGAATAGAGTCTGGCACAAAGCTTTGATTTCTAAACTTCCCTCTTTCGGAATCTATCCTTCTCTCTGTGATCTTCTCGCTAATTTCCTTTCCGGTCGTTCTATAGCAGCTGTTGTAGACGGCCACCGTCTTCCTTTAAATCTATAATAGTGGTGTTCCTCAAGGATCTGTCCTATCCCCAACACTTTTTCTATTTCATTAATGACCTCTCTCTGTTATTTCATCTCCTATCCACTCCTATGCTGATGACTCCACCCTTCATTATTTTTTTCAGTTTGAAAAAACGTCCCCCAACAAGCAGTTGATAGACTCGCAAGGAAGGGTTAGCCTTGGAGCAACTGACCTCTGATCTATCTCGTATTTCAAATTGGGGTAGAGAAAACATGGTTGTTTTCAATGCCTCAAAAACTCAAATTCCATCTCTCTACTCGACACAATCTTCCACACAACTATGATATCTTCTTCGAAAACACACAACTCAAACCTTCATCTGTTCTTAATATTCTCGGTGTTTCCTTTTCTCGTGATCTTTCTTGGAAAGATCACATTACCTCTTCTTTCTAAACAAGCTTCTAAGAGGTTGGGTGTTCTGAGGCGCCTTCAGTATTTCTTCACACCACCCCTGTTGCTTGCTCTGTATAGGGGTGTTGTTCGCCCATGTATGGAGTATGCTTCGCACATTCTGGGGTGGTTCCACACACACAGCTCTCCTAGAGAAGGTGGAGTCTAGGGCATTTCGTCTCATCAACTCTCCTGCTCTTACTAAACTCTCTCAATCTTTTCTGCCCGTCGAATGTTGCGTCACTCTCTCTCTACTATCGCTATTACAATGGACACTGCTCTTCTGAACTCTCTCGTCGCATACCTCCTCCATTGAGAAGGGCTCGTGCGACACGACTTTCTACACAGTCTCATCCTTTCTCTGTCCAACTCTCTGACCCCAGACTTAACCGCTATGCTCAATCTTACATGTACTCTACTGGTAAAGTCTGGAACACACTCCCTTCATCTGTTTTTTCCAACTTCCTTTGACTTACACACTTTCAAACGCCGTGTATCTAGGACATGTCGGCCTTTCCATCGACCATGATATCCGATCTTTTCCCAACTCTGGTGGAAATTGGTAGGCCTCTGGCCTTTGCCCACCGGAGAGTGATAAAAAAAAAAAAAAAAAAAAAAATTGAATTTGCTTCTAAAGTGCCATTGTGTGTCTCTCTGAGCTTAAATACTAAGAAGGCGTATGGTTTATGGTATTCCTCCAATTGGTTCTAAAAACTTGTGCTTCCGAGCTTGCATCGTGCCTTCGGTAAACTATTTCGTCTTTGCCTCTCTTCTTCAACCTTCCTTCTTGCTGGAAACGTGCGCTCATTCAACCTGTGCCGAAAAAAGTTGACCCCTCTCAACCCTCCAACTACCGTCCTATTTCTTTGACCTCCGTTCTCTCTAAAGTTTTCGAATCTATCCTTAACAGGAAGATTTGGAAACATCTCAATTCTTCTAATCTTATCTCAGATCGCCAGTATTGGCTTTCGTAAGAAACGCTCTACTGGTGATCTTCTTTCCCTTCTCTCTGACTCTTGGTCCTCCGTTCTTCGGCATTTCGGTGAATCTTTTGCTGTCTGCGCTAGACATATCGAAAGCTTTCGATAGAGTCTGGCACAAAGCTTTGATTTCTAAACTTCCCTCTTTCGGTATCTATCATTCTCTCTGTGATCTTCTCACTAATTTCCTTTCCGGTCTTCTATTAGCAGCTGTTATAGACGGCCACCGTTCTTCCTTTAAATCTATTAATAGTGGTGTTCCTCAGGGTTCTGTCCTATCCCCAACACTTTTTCTACTTTTCATTAATGACCTTCTCTCTATTACCTCATCTCCTATCCACTCCTATGCTGATGACTCCACCCTTCAATATTCCTTCCAGTTTGAAAAACGTCCCACCCAACAGCAGTTGATAGACTCGAGAAGGGTAGCCTTGGAGCAACTAACCTCTGATCTTTCACTTATTTCAAATTGGGGCAGAGAAAACATGGTTGTTTTCAATGCCTCAAAAACTCAATTTCTTCATCTCTCCACTCAACACAATCTTCCACACAACTATGATATCTTCTTCGAAAACACACAACTCAAGCCTTCATCTGTTCTTAATATTCTTGGTGTTTCTTTTCTCGTGATCTTTCTTGGAAAGATCACATTACTTCTTTTTCTAAACAAGCTTCTAAGAGGTTGGGTGTTCTGAGGCGCCTTCAGAATTACTTCACGCCACCCCTTATTGCTTGCTCTATATAGGGTGTTATTCGCCCATGTATGGAATATGCTTCACATTTGGTGGTTCCACACACACAGCTCTCCTAGAGAAGGTAAGTCTAGGGCATTTCGTCTCATCAACTCTCCTGCTCTTACTAACTCTCTTCAATCTCTTTCTGCCCGTCGAATTGTTGCGTCACTCTCTCTTTACTATCGCTATTACAACAGACACTGCTCTTCTGAACTCTCTCGTCGCATACCTTCCTCCATTGAGAAGAGCTCGTGCGACACGCCTTTCTACACAGTCTCATCCTTTCTCTGTCCAACTCTCTGACCCCAGACTTAACCGCTATGCTCAATCTTACATATACTCTACTGGTAAAGTCTGGAACACACTCCCTTCATCTGTTTTCCCAACTTCCTTTGACTTACATACTTTCAAACGCCGTGTATCTAGACACGTCGGCCTCCATCGACCATGATATAGATCTTTCCCAACTCCGGTGGAAATTGGTAGGCCTCTGGCCTTTGCCCCGGAGGAGATATAAAAAAATATATATATATATATAGTGTGTTGTGTTTATTATATTTTCCAAACAATAATTAAAAACCATTAGCTCCATTTTAATGTTTTATAAAAGGTTTTAATTGGAAAATTATTGGTAATTATCTAGTGTATTTTAATATGTACAGTCGTGAACAATAAGTATCGTATCCTATATATATATTATATATATATTATATATATATATATATATATATATATATATATATATATATATATATATATATATATATATATATATATATATATATATATATAAACCCAAACGAAAATAAAATTTTGAATTGAAAATTTAAAATAACAAAAAAAAAAAAATATTTTAAATGCAATAAAGAAACTCGGAAAAAAAGCAAAAACAAAATAAAAATAAAATATTTATAAAAAAAAAAAAAAAACTTTCTCATCCCCTTTATCTTCCCTCCCTCTCCCCTACCTCTCCCAAAAAACGCCTAGCGAATCATATCTGATAATAATAAATTATTGCATAGCAATATTTATGCCAGATTCTTCTTCTATAAAACCCG
>SEYY01023045.1:15000-20000 GCA_009176605.1 Armadillidium nasatum | reverse complement strand
ATTACCATGAACCTTACTTTGTTGGTTCCCCTTAATTACCATGAACCTTACTTGTTTGCTCCCTTTAATTACCATGAAACTTACTTTCTTCGCTCCCCTTAATTACCAAGAACCTTACTTTGCTGTCTCCCTTTAATTACCATGAACCTTACTTGTTGGCTCCCTTTAATTACCACGAACCTTAGTTTGTTGGCTCCCCTTAATTACCATGAACCTTACTTTGTTGGCTCTCCTTTCAAAATTAAGCCCAAATGTTAATTGGGTAGTTAATTGTTTTGTTTGAAAGGAATTAGAATGTTATAATACAGTATATCTTATTTAATACTATAATTCTATAATGTTATGATAAAGTATATATTACTTAGGAATTATAATTTAAAATTTGAAATATAAATCTTGCATTTCTTATACAGAGTTTTTTTTTCTGACCATTTTGATTCAAAATTTTGTTAACTTGAAATTCGCTCCTCCATAAGTCACTATCTTGAAAAGATTGAAAGGAACTTAAAATGTACGATCTTTAAGAGGAGTATTCGTCCTCGCTATACATACTCAAAAATCGTGAATCCGCATAAACCAAAATAGGCAAAGTCATTCGAATAAATCGAAATCAGCAAACTCATCCGCATAAACCGAAATCAGCACAACTCATCCCGCATAAACCAAAATCAGGCAAAGTCATTCGAATAAATCGAAATCAGCAAACTCATCCGCATAAACCGAAATCAGCAAACTCATCCGCATAAACCGAAATCAGTAAAGTCATCCGCATAAACAGAAATCAGCAAAGTCATCCGCATAAACCAAAATCAGCAAAGTCATCGAATAAACCGAAATCAGCAAAGTCATCCGCATAAACAGAAATCAGCAAAGTCATCTGCATAAACAGAAATCAGCAAAGTCATCCGCATAAACAGAAATCAACAAAGTTATCCGCATAAACTGAGATCAGCAAAGTCATCCGCATAAACAGAAATCAGCAAAGTCATTTGCATAAACCGAATCCAGCAAAGTCATACGCATAAACCGAAATCAGCAAAGTCATCCGCATAAACCGAAATCAGCAAAGTTATCCGCATAAACTGAGATCAGCAAAGTCATCGGCATAAACAGAAATCAACAAAGTCATACACTTAAACCGAAATCAGCAAAGTCATCCGCATAAACAGAAATCAACAAAGTCATTTGCATACACCGAAACCAGCAAAGTCATACACATAAACCGAAATCAGCAAAGTCATCCGCCTTTATTTCTTTTATCACTACTTAAAGCATGTTTACTTTTACTTTTTTAAAAAAACAGCGAAAAGTATTTTAGAAAAGAAAATAAAGTTTAAAACTCAGAAAGAAAACTCGAAAACAATTTTTTTTTTTTTTAGACCTAAATTTACGGAGTATTTTATCAAAAGAGTTTTACTCGAATGAAAGAAGACGAAAATTTAATGATAAATTTTGGCTTTTAAATTAGCTACTTTTTTGGCCCTTAAATTGACTAATTTTGGCTATAAAATATTTTTAAAATGTTTTTCTGCAGCCTTAATAAAAAAAAAAAAAGCAAACAAGAATTCAATTTTATAACGCTTAATTTATTAAGGCTTAGACATAAAACTGGACTTTAATTTTATAAGGTAATAAAAAAAGTTATCTTACATATATATATATATATATATATATATATATATATATATATATATATATATATAATATATATATATATATATATATATATATATATATATATATATATATATATATATATATATATATATATATATATATATATATATATATATATATATATATATATATATATATATATATATATATATATATATATATATATATATATATATATATATATATATATATATATATATATGTCTGTGTGTGTAATTTTATCTTTGATTCTGTTCTCTTTTCAAATATGCATTTCATTTTTATTTTTTACCTTTTTAATGCATTACTATTACTATTATTATTATCTGTATTGTTATTATTATTATTACTATTTTTATTATTATTATTATTATTATTATTATTATTATTATTATTATTATTATTATTTTTATGCTATTATTAATTCTGTTATCATCAATGTTTGTATTACTGCTATTATTAATATTTTAATTTATTATTATTATTATTATTGTCATAGTTACTATTATTATTTTTATTATTATTATTATTTTATTATTATTTGCACTTTAAAAACAATTGATTTAACATTATTTTACTAATTTTTATTTAATTATAGGATTTTCCTTTATAATATTTTTAATTAATTAAATATTTTTCAATATGGTAAAAAAAAAAAAAAAAACAAAAAAAAAAACGAAAATAAAAAAAAACTAACTCTCTCTCTCTCTCTCTCTCTCTCTCTCTCTCTCTCTCTCTCTCTCTCTCTCTCTCTCTCTCTCAAAGCTGCTATTCCGGATCAGACCTCTTTAAATTAGTTGAATCTGGTTTCAGCTGCCACAATTTTGAAAAACAGCAACAAAAATAATAATAATAATAATAATAATAGATAGATAGATAGATAGATATAATAAATCTATCTATCTATCTATCTCAGGCAATTAAATTTTTTCATACATATAAAACATAAATTGTGATAATAAATACAATTAAATACAAAAAAAAATCATTAATTTTACACCAAAAAGTCCAACTACCATGAGACAGCCATTAGAGGAAAAAATTTCCATTAGGCCACAAGATATATTCCTCCAGCAACCCCCAATATTGCCCCAAAAAATAGATCTTAAGATCATTTTTAAATTTCAACATGTTAGGAGCCTCACGTATTGTTAAAGGCAGGGAGTTCCAAACCATAATTCCATTATACAAAAGTTTAGTTTTACAGCGTCAACCCTAGAATTCCTTATATGATCCAAAGGTGTAGTTGCATACCCTTTCCGTGGATTTACAAAAAAAAAATTTATACTAATAACAATAGTAACAACAATAATAATAGTAATTACAACAATAACAACACAATAGTAGTAATGATAATAATAATAGTTAATAACTTACAATTATTGAAAATAATAATTAATAGATAATAGTAATATTAATAATAATAGTAATAATAATAATAATATACAAAAAACAACCCAGAATTAATTAACTTAAAAAAATCAAAATCAAGTAGTAATTAGGTTATCAGTTTGTAAACAGTATGAATCAATTAAATATATACAAATCTTTCAATGTCTCTCTATATAAACAACAATAAACATTCACTGAAATAAGCAAAAAACTTGAAGAATAATATTCTTCTTAAAAATTATAGATAGGTACTCAAAAGGAATAAACGAAGAAATACAGTCGTGAACAGAAGTTCGTTCCTATTAAGCTGGAAATAAATATTTATATAAAATGGAGATTTTTTCATAAAAGCTCTATTTTGAATAAAAAGAGAATAAAAACATTGAGAGGGGCTGAATTGAACTGTGATTGGCTGAATCTGAGATGATCTCCATTTTATATAAATATTTATTTCCAGCTTAATAGGAACGAACTTCTGTTCACGACTGTACATTTATATCAACAAACGGATCAAACCAGAACTAAAAAAAAAAAGTATTCTCGCTAATTTACAAATTAACACTAAACTTCAGATCATCAACATTGTTCTCTAAGACTTTGTCTTCATTTTGAGCGTATTTAATATAAATTTTACCATTCAGAGTAAACACAGAGTAAACTTTTCCTTCCTTCTTATACTGTCTCAACTGACGAAATAGTGTCTCCCTACGATGTACCAAAAATTCATTTACAAATATGTCCTTCGGCCTGTTCAATCGGAGCTTTTTGAAAATTTTACCCTTCAGATATGTTCCATTGAGAGTAATCAATGCCATATTGTTTCTTTTTCTAAATTTGTTTATATTTACGTCACGTAATTCTTCGCAACTTATAGATAACTCTTTCTCCATGGTTTCTTTAACTTTAGTAATAACATCCACAGCAGGGTCAAGTTTAGGAAAAGTAACTAAAAGTTTGTTGTTTCTTGGTTCTTGTTCGAAATCTTCAATTATGTTCTCTAGGTCATACACACGTTTATCCAGTGCAGCTG
This sequence comes from Armadillidium nasatum, assembly GCA_009176605.1. Taxonomy (NCBI): domain Eukaryota; kingdom Metazoa; phylum Arthropoda; class Malacostraca; order Isopoda; family Armadillidiidae; genus Armadillidium; species Armadillidium nasatum. The sequence continues at coordinate 15,922 of SEYY01023045.1, read as the reverse complement.
ACTTAGCTTTTAACTCAATGTTTTCTTTCTCCAATTTTTCCATTTTTCCCATGCATTTTCTCATACAGCTATCCAAATTAGTTAGTTTCTGATCTAGCTTTTTAAAATCATCTCTTAGTGAAAGTACTACATTTAAGATCATTGATAAGTCATTATTCTGAAATACAACCTTTTTTGGACGACCCGACTTCTTCCTTCCAGACGACTGAGATGGCGCAGGTTGCGAATTCAACAATGTTTTAACTAGTGCATTAATTTTTCTCTTTATTTTCACTACTTTCACAATTAAAAGAAAAGTTACTATTCTGATCTAAAGTATCTTGTCCCGCCATTATAAGAACCACCCACACACTATATATTTAAATTAATGTACTAAGAACAAGCGTGAAACAAACTTCACAGTATGCGGAAAGACGAGAACTAAATTCTAGCACATCCTACTCAGGTGACTGCCAGAGGAATAATAATAATAATAATATAATAATAATAATAATAATAATAATAAATAATAATAATAATAATATAATAATAATAATAAAATAAAAATAAAAATAATGATAATTATAATAATAATAATAATAATAATAAATAATAATAATAATAATAATAATAATAATAATAATAATAATAATAATAATAATAATAATAAATAATAATAATAATAATAATAATAATAATAATAAATAATAATAAAAAAAAAAATAATATAATAAATAATAATAATAATAATAATAATAATAATAATAATAATAATAATAATAATAATAATAATAATAATAATAATAATAATAATTAGAATAATAATATAAATAATAATAATAATTCAGTTCTCAAACTTTATTCGGAGATTGTAAATTTATATAATGATAATCAAAGAAATTATAATAATTTCATTAATAATAACGATAATGATAAAAATAAT
>SEYY01023044.1:32500-44885 GCA_009176605.1 Armadillidium nasatum | reverse complement strand
CGATACCAAAAGAGAGAATTTTAAATAATGGAAATGGATTCTTCCTAGCACTGCAGCAATGTTTAATTGAAACGCAGAAGATGAAAACTCAGAATTTCTTAAAATTGGGATTCTGTCACCAGGTGAGCTACTTTTACGGAAGTTTTAAGAAGACAATGAAATTATACGAATTTTATGATGTTTCCAAAGTATTCTGGTTAGAATTTATTCGAGAACTTTGAAAACCTAGATGTACAAGAAATAGGACAATAGTTAAAGGTATGAGAGTTGCTTCCTTTTTTTCTGAAACATTTGGCCTAGTAAGGGCAAACTATAAAATGCTTGTTTTGGGAACCATACCTTTAAAAGTAATAACTATTTTGGATTTAAATGAATTCGAGGAAGTTGGACTTAAATTATTAACCTCAGGTAGAATTAGTAACAAAGGTTTGAATGAGAAGATCAACTACAACAGAAGGTAAGACAGCTATGTTGTCCTCGGAAGGTTCAATAAGTAGGAAAGAGGAAGAAACAAAATGAGAATTAAAATGGTAATAAAATGTCAGAGAAATATGAAAGAAGAGAAACATTTAATATTTTGCATTCCGAATAAGAAGATATATATTCATGAAGAAAATGTAAGTAGCAAGAGCATTAAGGATCTTATTTAAGACAAGTGTAAATCTTGAAGACATAATCCATTCTTCGAATTGAACAAACGGATTTATTCAATTGTTTGTGAAATATACAATAGAAGAACGGAAAGAAAATATAATAATTTTGACTACAGAACAAGGGCACAATGGAGGAAATGTTCTCAATGATTGTGTCATTGAATTAATTTCGGTTAAAAATACATTGATTTTATCCATTTGAAGATCAATATACTTACCTATATATATATATATATATATATATATATATATATATATATATAATATATATATATATATATATATATATATATATATATATATATATATATATATATATATATATATATATAATATATATATATATATATATATATATATATATATATATATATATATATATATATATATATATATATAATATATATATATATATATATATATATATATATATATATATATTATATATATATATATATATATATATAATATATATATATATAATATATATATATATATATATTATATATATATATATATATATATAATATATAATATAGGAAATGTTCTTAGAGAGCATTATACGTATGATAAACCATAACGAAAGCAATGTTGATAAAGACATCACAATAATAATCACTTTATTAAGTTATGTAAACGTTTCGAGTCAATAATTGACTCATTATCAATATAATCTGGAAGAAAGATTAATAAAATAAAAAAAAGTAAATCAATAGATTGATATACATTAAGTGACTTGTAACAACTATAATAAAATAAAAGATAAGCTAACGGTCAAACGAACAGACACCAAGAATATCACTTTGAGATTATATGTGAACTATAAATGATATTCTTTGTGTCTGTCTATTTGGCAGTTTGCTTATCTTTTATTTTAATATAGCTTGTTACAACTTACTTAATACATATAAATCTATTGATTTACTTATTTTATTTTGTTTATCTCTCTTCCAAAATTATATTGATAATGAATCATGAATTGACTCGAAACGTTAACATATAATTAATATGTCTTTTTCAACATTATATATATATATATAATATATATATATATATATATATATTATATATATATATATATATATATATTATATATTATAATATATATATATATATATATATATATATATATTATATATATATATATATATATATATATATATAATATATATATATATATATTATATATATATATATATATATATATATATATATATATATATATATATATATATATATATATATATATATATTGGCATCGAGGATAAGAAATAGGAAGAAAATATATCAATTTTGCAATACACGCATGGAAAAACTCCAATGTAAAGTTTTTACCTCTAACTTATATGAAATTGAAATTTTGTGAGGTATATTAGACTGCAGTATTGGTTGAAATTCATGGAAGGAAAAAAATTGTTTTTTATTCAGCTTGAATAAATTTTGTTTTTTAGTAAAAGAATATGTTTTTTGGATGTAGTTTTAAAAAAACTATATACTTTTGTTTCTACAGTGCTTGTAAATTTTGAAAAACCTATAACATTACATTTTTAATTAAGAGTTATTGATAAAAATAATTGTAATAGTTAAAAATTTATTATACCTTAAAGCAATGTTTGTTATTTTGATTACTGTTAGAAATATATTATTCTGAAATTTTATATGAATTGATATAATACCTTTTTATCGCTTTTGAATTGATACAATAAAAAGACCATCTCTTCGGAGCAATTTGAAAATGAATTGAGTTTCATTAATCCTTCGAAAGGTATTAGAATTTATCAATTATTTAAAATAGCTGAAGTCTTAAAAGAAAAATAAAAGAATTTATGCCATAAGCTCAACACAGTTTCATCCTTTTTTTTGTTCATCTCTCTGACTACAGATTTAATCGCTATGCATTATCTTATATTTGCTTCGCTTGTAAAATTTGAAATAACTTACATTTATTTAAAACAAGTGGCCTCAGGCTTTAGTCCACCAAAGGATATATATATATATATATATATAATATATATATATATATATATATATATATATATATATATATAATATATATATATATATATATATATATATATATATATATATAATATATATATATAAATATAAAATAAAAAAAAAAAAAAAAAAAAAAAATTTAAAGTTAAATAAAAAAATAAAAATAAATTCTTCAGTCGCAATAGCAAAATAAAACATTTTATAAAATGAAAAAAATAATATCTTATAAAATAAGTCTTGACAAACTTGAGATTCTTTTAAACAATAAAGTAAAATTTCATATTTGTCAGCTCAGCAAAAGATATAAGTTCAACTTCTTTTCCAATCACATAGTTTATTCGGCCATTGTCCATTTTTCAAATATTATAATATATATATATATATATATATATATATATAATATATATATATATATATATATATATATATATATATATATATATATATATATAATATTATATATATTATATATATACTCCACTTTACTTTTTCCCCTTGGACCTTCCTTATTGGAAGGGCCGCATCGCTTTCAGGAAATCCGCAACGGCCGCCATCCGTTGCGGATTCCCGAAGGTCTCTCAGAAAGGAGAAGTGATGGAGGGTTCTGTGTTGTGTGAGGGAGGGGGCATCTCAGAAGGAGGTGTTCTGCTGTCTCCTGTTCTTGCATACATCTTTGGCATATTGGAGATAGTGTGTTTTTTATATTGAATCTATTTTTTTATGCTTGTAGGTTGGGGTGGTGGCCTGACCTTAATCTGGATAAGGTAATTTGAGTTTTGTGTAGTAACGTGTTTTGTGCATTTGATATGTCGAGGGGTTGTTCGTTGAGTAGGTGATTTGGTTGGCGGGTGTTGAGATAATTTTGTGTTAAGAAGGTGTGTATGTGTTTGTTTAGTGGTATGTTGTTTGTAGTAGGTGGAATGGTTCTGAATATGTTACTGTAGTATTGGGAAGGGGACGGTGTCTTGTGTGGTCTTGTAGGGTATAGTGAAATGGGTTTGATATATCTAGAGTGTTTGTGAAGAATTGGGTTACTATCATGTTTTGGTGAACATGGATCGGGAGTATTTTTTTCTGCGAGTAAATGCTGAATTAGGGTGGTTCTAGTGCAACCAGTGATAATTCGAAGAGCATTTTTTTCTGTAATTTCTCTGCGTTTGAGGGTGAGGTGATCGGGTACCACGCTGGAGATGCGTAATTAAGTGTTGGTCTGATGAACTGTTTGTTTACGATGGTGAGGGTGATTAGTTCGTTACTGAAGTTGTTTTGTGACAGTGTTCGTATGATGTTTAATTTCCTGTTTGAAGTGTTAGTTTTGTTTTGGATGTGTTTTGAGAAGGTGAAGTGTGTGTCATATGTGAGGCCTAGGATCTTTGGAGATTTATTTAGAGGAATGAGGGTATTATTTAGTTTTACGTGGGGGTGGAGGGAAGATTGGTGTCTATTGTAGTGATAAGAGTGATTGAGGATTTTTCAGGTGAAGCAGTCATTCTGATTGATTTTAGCCATATTTCCAGTGGTTGGATGTGTGATTGAGTTAGTGTGGTGGCTGTGGGTATGAAAGGGTTTTGCATTGTAATGGATATGTCATCGGCACATGTTATTAGTTTTATTTCTAAAGTCTGTGGAGTGGGTAAATTAGATGTGTACAGATTAAATAACAGAGTAGATGGGATGGCTCCCTGTGGGAGACCATTTCTTAGTTTTACTGTTTTTGAAAGATCGTTTTTGATGGAGACTTGGGCTGAACGATCGGAGAGGAAGATGGAAATCCATTCTTTATAATTGTTGGGTGTAGGTGACTGTAGGATTTTTGTATGAGGTTATGTCTAGGGACTGTATCAAATGCTTTGTTGATGTCGATGGCAACGAGTATGGTCCTGTGGGATGGTTTTTTGTTGAGGCCGTTTATTATGTTTTGAGATATGGAGGTTAGGGCCGTGATGGTTGAGTGGAATTTCTTAAATCCGTGTTGAAAGTGTGGGGTTAACTTATTAACTAATTAATTAATTTCACGGATATAGAGTTAATGTTTCATTACCATAAGTTTGTTTGAGTGTAAAAGAGTGAAACTTAAATAGCTTTATGGTATACATATATTACTATATATATATATATATATATATATATATATATATATATATATATATATATATATATATATATATATATATATATATATATATATATATATATATATATATATATATATATATATATATATATGTATGTGTGTGTGTGTGTGTGTGTGTGTGCGTGTAGAAATTAATCTTTTTTTTTTTACCCCAAAGCAACAAGAAATTAACACTAAATCAGACTTTGAACTGTGAAAGCAAAAACATTTACTCTAAAGGTTAAAGACTTCTTTCATTTATAAATGCTCAGAGATGCTCTTATAAGCACGATGAAGCTTCTTAAAATCCAAATCTCTTAAAGAATTCCATTTCGAGAGCGATTGAATTCTCTTTGTCTTGTTCGAAACTATTTGAATATTGGATTGCTACGATTTTGAATTTCCACTTGCCTCGCATATGCAGATTTTCTCATATATATATATATATATATATATATATATATATATATATATATATATATATATATATATATATATATATATATATATATATATATATATATATATATATATATATATATATATATATATATATATATATATATTATATATATATATATATTATCCCCTCCGGTGGTGAACTTCCTTTTTGTGAAAGTAAGTTTAGTCCGTCGAAGAACATCTCTTCAACGATTCCTAGCTGAATGAAAATTAGAAAGAGTGATAGGAGAAGGAGAGTTTTTCCATTCACGATAAGCATTGTCTCTCTCCTGAAGAACAAGAGAACAATTGCCATCGAACCATGGATTTTGAAAAGAAAAAGATTTAGTTGAAGATGGAATGAATCTGCTCATTCCTTCAAGGATCACAGTTCCTACCTTTTCAGCAGAGACAGAAGCGTCCCCCGAGATAAAGCAAGATTCACTCCAATGGTAGTTAGCAAAGAAACAAAGAAGCATTGCCCCGCAATTAACACGATTAAAGTGTCAAAAAGTACTTTTAGGGCATAGTGGAGCTGTTGGAGAGAAAGCATTATAACTAAGAGCTATAAGATTTTGATCAGAGTTACCAACAGGAGGGAAAATGGTGTATTTATATGTAGAAGGAGTAGTGGTGAAGCATAAATCAAGTGTGTTCAGCAACTGTTTAGGACGATCTGGAATGTGTGTGGGTTCCCTAATCAACTGCTCCAGATCGTTGAGAATGCTGAATGATTTGACCTCCTTCCCACTTGCATCAGTATGAGAGGAGTCCAAACACTCAGTTTGGTGACGTTGAAATCCCTAAATAGAGGATTTCAGCATTTGGATGAGAAGGGTTAGTGGAGGAATAAGTGGGTAGGATCGGGTACCTTCCTTAGTATTTTGATATCAAGTGATTTTTAGCATGTTTGCAAAATGTGGGAAGTGCTACTAATTCTTGCATGCAATCAAGAAGTTGATTCCATTTTTCAATGCCAGTGTATATTACAGTTCTCAGAGATTTAGTTAATATGTACTTTGTTTTCTTTAGTGTATAATAATAATAATAATAATAATAATAATAATAATAATAATAATAATAATAATAATAATAATAATAATAATAATAATAATAATAATAATAATAATAATATAATAATCAAGTAAATTAAAAAAGTTTAAAAGATAGGTAATTGAATTAATTTAAAATTTAATTTAATATTAAAATTTTTAATATAATTTTTATCTCTCTATCTATCTTTTATCGAAGGCCAATCGTGAGGATTTAAATTGAGATATTTAACCAAATATCAGATTTAATATATTCATCATTACTAATAGCAAGGACCTAATTTGGTAGTTTCCTGAGTTCGCATATTCGCGCCCGGCTTAACTCTCGACCACTCAGGTCTCAGGGCATGATGATCCGGTATTCAACCTTGTCGTGTGTGATGGTCCTTGGTAAATGGCGTGAACTCCAGAGCTATTCTCGCGACAGGCTTAACCCTCTACCACTCGGTTCTCAGCGCATGCTGTTCTGGTGTTCAACATTGGCGTTTGTGATGGTCCTTGGTAAATGGCGTGAACTCCTGAGCTATTCTCGCGACCGGCTTAACCCTCTACCACTCGGTTCTCAGCGGATGCTGTTCTGGTATTCAACCTTGTCGTATGTGACGGTCCTTGGTAACTGGCGTAAATTCCAGAGCTATTCTTGCATTTTTTGCATTTGTGGAAAAATCTTCATCATTACGGATAAAGGATTTAACTCCCACAAATGACTGACAAAAATTATGAAACTTTAATATTTGTGAAATGCAACAATAAATATAATTTTAGTTTAAATTTTCAAACATGTTGAAAAAGAAGAAAATTAATAAAAGAATTAATAAAAACTCATTTATTTTGAAAAATATTTTAGTTACTATTTACACTAATTAAAGTCTTGTACATTTTACAATATTGCTTAAAATAATTCAGGTATTAGAAATAAATCTCAATTGTGAAATTTTAAATGTTAATAACCGGTCTTATATCAAATAAATTTATATTTACTTGCACTTATATTTATTGCCTTGTACTTAAGTAAAAACCATATTTTCTGTATTTTATGTATTTTACTTGAATTTGTGCGTGAAAAATTCAGTAGTACTCAAAAAACTCAACTCCTACTCCTCTCTACACAACTCGACCTTCCACACAGCAATAACATCTTCTTCGAAGACATATAACTCAAACCTTCGTCTGTCGATAATATTCTCGGTGTCTCCTTTTCTCGTGATCTTTCTTGGAATGATCACATTACTTCTTTTTTCTAAACAAAGCTTCTAAGAGTTTGAGTGTTCTGATTTGCCCTGGTAACTTCTTCCCGCTACCTCAGTTGCTGGCTCTTTACTGAGATGTTTTTCTCGTCTGTACTTAGTATTCCTCACACATCTGGAGTGGTTTTTCTTATATAGATCTCCAGGGAAAGGTGGAGTCTAGAGCTTTTCGTCTTACCAACTCTACCGTTTTCACTAATTCTCTCCAGTCTCTGCCCGTCGAACTGTTGCTTCACTCTCTCTATACTACCGCTGTTACAATGAAAACACGCCTATCTACATAGTCACATCCTTTTTCTGTTAAACTATTCTGACCAAACACTTAACCTTTATTCTTTGTCCTATATCTTATATATACTCTACAGGTAAAGTTTGGAACACACTCCTTTTATTTATTTATCTAACTTCGTTTGACTTGCAAACTTCATACACAGTGTATCGGAAATTAATATGCCTCTGACCTTTGCCAGTCAGAGGATATATATATATATATATATATATTATATATATATATATATATATATATATTATATATATATATATATATATATATATATTATATATATATATATATATATATATATATATATATATATATATATATATATATATATATATATATATATATATATATATATATATATATATATATATATATATATATATATATATATATATATATATATATATATTAGTGTGTATTCTGGTGAGGGTTTCATGTGTTTGTGTAAAACTAGTGTGAGAGGCAAGTGTGCTTCCACAAATATTTTTTTTTTGTTTAAAGCTACGCGAATGAGAAATTAATGGAAGATGAAAATTGAATTTTCTTCCCTTTCGAATTGTTTGCTTTAATTGCGAAAATTGAATGAGAAATTAGAGGCGATTCCGAGAGCGACATTTATTAAATGTTGTCAGATTGAAGAAGATATATGGGAACCAAGCGGCTTTTAAAAGGCGAAGCTTTTGTTCGAATGTGTTGTTGCAGCGTTCCTTAAGAACTTTAACTTTAACTTTAACTTTTTTTTTTTTTTTTTTTTTTTTTTTTTTTTTTTATGAGAAAGGATTTCTGATTCTGTCTGCGTTTTGTATCTGATGAGATGTTCATTATTTTTTTTATTTTTTATTTTTTATGTTTGTTTTCGTAAGATAACATCTTTTCTCATAGATTTACTTATTTCATAATTTTGGAAAATATATTTACAGACGCAAACATACATGCAAGCATACACATACACACACACTCATATATATATATATATATATATATATATATATATATATATATATATATATATATATATATATATATATATATATATATATATATATATATATATATATATATAGGGGGGGTGATGGACAGAATATCTACTTTTAGGTATTCTCGAATGAAATTGAAAAGCAAAAATTTTTTTTTTAATATTGTCGAAAGTGAATATTGAATATGATCCGTAACGTCTCTTTTTACACTATAAAAGGAATTGAAATAAATATAAATACATTCAGTTTCATATTACCAAAATGTGGGATGAAACGCCCATTTTGAACACGGATCCCACCCACATTTTTCTCCGACTTTCTCACATTGAAAGAGGAGAAATATCTTCGTTAATTTATAGTTTCAGTTGATTGCATAAAAAAAAAAAAAAAAAAAAAAAAAAAAAAAAAAAAAAAAATTTGTTGAACTCAATTTTTAGTATGTTATGCGGTAATAATTTAGTCCGTCCATTATTTTTAATATATTGAAAATATAAGGACAATATGTAAGGAAATGCATTGCATAAAACACATTTAAGCTTTTAAAGGTAAAAAAAAGTACATAAAAATAATAATAATAATAATAAAATAATAATATTAATAATGATAATATTAATAATAATAATATTAATAATGATAATAATAATAATAATAATAATAAAATAATAATAATAATTTTAATAATAATAATAATAATATAATAAAAATAATAATAATAATAATAATAATAATAATAATAATAATAATAATAATAATAATAATAATAATAATAATAATAATAATAACATTAATAATAATATTTGTCCAAAATACCAAAGCGACTGTCTTTTGACTGTCCGTTATTCATATTTCCAATTTAGTATTTAGAGAGATTCGGACGTTTTTCTTTTACTAATTTTCTTAATTAAATAAGAAAACGAAAATAGACGGAAAACGGCGAATTAAAGCAATACTATATATATATATATATATAATATATATATATATATATATATATATATATATATATATATATATATATATATATATATATATATATATATATATATATATATATATATATATATATATATATATATATATATATATTAGAGGTGGACCAGATATCCGCATCCGCATCCGCAACTGCGGATATCCGCATCATTTTTCCAATATCCGCATCCGCAGATATCCGCAGTTGGATATCCGCAACCGCATCCGCATGCGCGGATAGTAAAAAATTACGTATCATGCAATCGATAAAAACTTTCAAAGGCAAAACTTTGTATTGAATGCAGAACCTCTTTCTGAGCGCCATACAGGCGACTATCTTGAAAATGTATTTGAAAAGATGCTGACAAAATGGAAGATTTCATTAAATGAAGTGCACTGCGTAGTCAGGGATTCGGGCACAAATACAAAAAAAAGCACTTTCTCTGGCAAGAGTGAAAAAATGTAGATTTCTTTGCACACCAAACTCAGATAGTAGTTAAAAATTCCATTATGAGTCAAAATTGTGTATCCGATTTAATAACCAAATGTAGGTTAATTGCTACGCATTTCAATCACTCCGTTGTAGCCCAAAATGAGCTGAAGAAAATACAAACAAGATTAAATGTTCGTCCACTTTCTGTCATGCAAGATATTCAAACACGCTGGAATAGTAGTTTGCATATGCTTGAGAGGATGAGCGAAATTAATGAGGCCATTTGCCTTTATGCTTCAAGCAGCACAAAATAAAGCCTCCAACAGCTGACGAAAATGACATTTTAAATAATTGTATTAATATCCTTAAGTCTTTTGAAGAATTAACAAAGACTATAAGTTCAGCTGAATCATGTTTGTCAGATGTGATATCACTTGTTTCAACATTGAAAGTTGTGTTAACAAATGTTATTAAGTCTAGGGGAGTTTCAAGGATGACTGAAGCATTAATGAAGGAGATGAACGACAGATTTGAAAACCTGGAAAATGATGATGCTTATACAATTGCAAGCTTTTTTTTTAGAGGTACAAAACAAAATTTTTTAAACCACTTGTTTCTCAGAATGTTAAAATCAAATTAGGATGCTTATGCGATGAGATGATAGAAACAGCTAAAATAACGCCTTTCAAGAAAAAGCAAAAGCTCTCAGATACAAAAGAAACAAAATCTGTTAGCTTAAGCATTGCTAAATCAATGAAAGATCTTCTAGCTTCCAGCAGCAATTGAAGAATCACAGTCTGAAGTGTCAAAGGATACAATATCGATTATTGAAAATTATCTGAAACTCCCACGTTTGGAGGCAGATAAAGACCAACTGGTTTGGTGGAGAGATAATTGCAAAAGTTTTCCTTTTCTTGCTGAGCTGGCAAGGACTTATTTAGCATGTCCTTCAACTAGTGTTGCTAGTGAGTGTCTTTTCAGTGGAGCAGGCCTCATTTACGACGAAAAGCGAACCAAACTTTCACCTGAAATAGCCCGAAAGCTTTTATTTTTAAAAAATAACTTACCAATTATTAACTTCAAATGGAATATGTGAAACTGTGAAGTGTGAAGGTAATACTGAATTACTGGCTATATATATATATATATATATATATATATATATATATATATATATATATATATATATATATATATATATATATATATATATATATATATATATATATATATATATATAAAACCTTTTTCCAACTGGGTGGAGGTTGTGGAAAGAGGTTGGTGGGGTGTTCAAGAGTTGGGTCCTCGTCCCACACCCTGGTAACATAGATTCTGGATATTATATTTAAAATTCCAAGAATCTATGGCAAAAACTCTTAAAAAATTAAACTATCCGCATCCGCATCCGCATCTGCGGATATCCGCAATTGAATATCCGCAACCGCATCCGCATCCGCGGATAGTAAAAAATTACTATCCGGTCCACCTCTATATATATATATATATATATATATATATATATATATATATATATATATATATATATATATATATATATATATATATATATATATATATATATATATATATATATATATATATATATATATATATATATATATATATATATATATATATATATATATATATATATATATATATATATATATATATATATATATATATATTATATATATATATATATATATATATATATATATATATATATATATATATATATATATATATATATATATATACATGGACCAGTGTTTTTATCCCGCTATTCACTTTTTTTTTCAACATTTGACCCCAAATAACTTCTAAACGGTTAATCCCTCGTAAAAACGTTAGAAATGGAATATTTTCGTCGGGAAAAAAGCTATCTATGCTGAAAATTTCAGCTCAATTGGTCAAAAAATAAAAAGGTTTCCAAAAAATTGGACCCTTCCTTAATAAAGAATATTAAAGAAGTTTATATCCACATAGTTTGTCGATTCTTGTAACCTTTGATTTCAGGCTTAAGAATATATTTGAATTATTTTCTTATATATATATATAATTACTGAAGGGGGTGAAAGCTTTTTATGCGAATTGTAGATCAAGAGTGAGAGTGAAGAGGGAACTTTCGGATTGGTTTAGCATAGGAGTGGAATTGAGACAGGGGTGTGTAATGTCGCCATGGTTATTTAATCTATTGATGGATGGTGTAGTTACAG
>SEYY01023044.1:15000-22500 GCA_009176605.1 Armadillidium nasatum | reverse complement strand
TTTAATCTTGTTTCGACCTTCATGAGTTCAGTAAAAAAATTGGTATCGATATCGGTATCGGCAAATTTATCGGTATCAGTATGGAGTGATTTAAAATTATTGCTAACGGTATCGGGAAAAATTTTGGTATCACTCCATCCCGAATGTTAAAGCACAGACCCTTTTAGAGAAATGTGAGACATTCTAATTCAGCATTTAGATAGCCAAAGTATAAACACACAAGTATGACTCTGAATCTAATTAGCTCTTAGAGTAGTGTAGAATATTATTAAACTTTCACTTGGAGTTCTTACTCGCATACTGCTTAGGCTTTTCACTTTCACTACATTACTTCTCATCTCACTAAGCTTCACACTTCAACATTTTGTTTTTAAACTTAATTTGGAAAAAATTTTATCAACTGGGAAAAGCACATTTTTTCCAAAAAAAGAAAATTTTATTCAGAAAATTTTAAAACTTTTTTTTTTTTATTACAATGTGATTTCATCTTCTATTTTCAGAAATGGAGTATGTTGAGATGTTCAAAGACCCAGACATTATTCTCGGATTTTATGGAATTGTAATGTATATGAAAGATGAAATCCTTCTAAAGAAAATAATTAGGATGTTGACAAGTGCTTATCATCACACTCTTTGTCTCCTCTCTTTAGGAGAATTTGAAGAAGAGTTGCTAATGAGGTCTTGGTCCTCAGTTAATGGTATCGTTGATAAGTTGTTAGAAATGGTTAAAGTTTGTGATGATCAAGGTGTTGTTATCCACATTGTCCGTTTTCTTGAAGCATCTATTACGGTCCATTTGTCTAACGATTTTTCTACCTTTCCTGTTGTTTCCGAAACAGGAAAAGAACTTATCAAAAAAGGAATGAAAACCTTGAAAGATTTAGTAACAACCCCTTTTGTTGGTGGATCAGTTTTTAATGTAGTAGTTAGGGCCTTAATATCTATTGCTTCACTCAAATCTAACTTACGGGAGCCAATTATTGAACTTTTAAAAAAACAAATTGTATCTTTACCACCAACACTCTATGATCATCACATCATATCTCTTTATAAAACTTTACAAAAAAATTTGTTTCCTATTTTGAGGACAAAGGATAAAGTTGAGTTTCGGAAAAAGCTTTCCAAAATGGAGAACAGAATTGCAATTACAAGGAAAAATATTGCACCCTGGTTACGTCCACTTAAAAGAAAGCTTATTGATAAGGCTCTTAGAATTGCAGTGGCCCACAACATCACTTCGCCTTGGGATATTCCAGCTTTAGAAACAAGAAATGGAACAGAACCAGAGGAGTTCAATGATTTTCTCTCCGACAATGAAAGTTCTTCTCCACCAGCCTCAAAAAAGCGGCGTGTTGATTCGTCTAATATTTTAAGATTGCAATCAAACACCCAAGAAACTCCTGTCGATTCACAAGTACAAGAAAAATAATATGTTAATTGATCGAATCATTGATTCTGCTCAGGAAAGTTTATTCATCTTTACCATGCTTAATATAAGCAAACTAATGAAAGGAGATATTTTTATCATATATATATATATATATATATATATATATATATATATATATATATATATATATATATATATATATATATATATATATATATATATATATATATATATATATATATATATATATATGATATATATATATATATATAATATATATATATATATATATATATATATATATATATATATATATATATATATATATATATATATATATATATATATATATATATATATATATATATATATATATATATATATATATATATATATATATATATATATATATATATATATATATATATATATATATATATATATATATATAATATATATATATATATATATATATATATATATATATATATATATATATATATATATATATATATATATATATATATATATATATATATATATATATATATATATATATATATATATATATATATATATATATATATATATATATATATATATATATATATATATATATATATATATATATATATATATATATATATATATATATATATATATATATATATATATATATATATATATATATATATATATATATATATATATATATATTCTATATTTTATATTATATATATTTATATATATATATATATATATATATATATATATATATATATATATATATATATATATATTATATATATATATATATATATATATATATATATATATATATATATATATATATATATATATATATATATATATATATATATATATATATATATATATATATATATATATATATATATATATATATATATATATATATATATATTATAATATACAGATTGTTTATAAAATAATAAACCGAAATATGATTTTATGTATTTTTTTTTTTTCTTTTAAATATTATTAATTATTTTAATGTAAATATCCAGTATTATCTTATAGACTATTTCCTTTAAATAAAATGAGTTTTTGTCTTGTGTAATTAATAATGCTTTTTTCTCATTTGACCTGAAGCAAGAATGAAACGGAAGTCTAAATGGCATTAGGAATAAAATTTTACCAAGATCAAAGGGCGAGCTACCAAGAAAAACTTTCTCCCTTTTGAACTTTCAACCTTGTTCAAAATATCTGCTTTCATAGCCATTTTATTTGAGGTTGTATAAATATTTTTTGTGAATTACCTTTTAGAAAAATAATTTCCAAAACAATGTATTTAAAACTGCGCAAATTCACTCAGTATTGACCTAAGAATATATATATATATATATATATAATATATATATATATATATATATATATATATATATATATATATATATATATATATATATATATATATATATATATATATATATATATATATATATATATATATATATATATATATATATATATATATAATATATATATATATTATATATATATATATATATATATATATATATATATATATATATATATATATATATATATATATATATATATATATATATATATATAATATATATATATATATATATATATATATGTTGTGTGTGTGTGTGTGTGTGTGTTGTGTGTGTTTGTGTGTGAGTAAAGCAAGGACAGTATAATTAAAAATTCAATAATTACTCTTTTTTAGTGCGCTTTAAATCAATCGTTGAACATTCGCAGATTATAACATTAATTTAAAAAAAATATATATTTAATAAAAAAATTTAGAAAAGAACTTGAACAAAATTAATAAAGGAAATATAAAATGTTAATAAACACAAATCAAGGCATATTTTCCAACATCACGACCAAATAGATTATAGATTATAGATTGATAATTAGCTGTTTAAATAACAAAAACAAAAAACACATACATGAGCACGATTGGCAAACATCCGCGTGAAAAAAAAACAAAACAAAAAAAAACAGATACAAATAAAAAATAAAAATAGAGGAAAACTTAATTAACGAAGGAATATATATAATCATAATACCATAAAAATCAAAATAATAAAGTATATAATGCTAAAAATAAACTAAAAAGTAAATTAATAGAATAATAGTAATATCATAAATGATGGATTAAAATATGTTAATAATAATAAAGAGAAATGCAGAACAATAATAAAATATACAGAAGAGGCATAATGAAGAAGTTGAAATGAGTTATCTAATAATAAGTAATTTAAATATATTTATTTCTATAATATATATATATATTAATCTAATATATATATACTAATATATCTATCATATCTATATAATATATATAATTAAATTATATATATATATTATATACTATATATATATATATATATATATATATATATATATAATATATATATATATATATATATATATATATATATAATATATATATATATATATAATATATATATATATATATATATAATATATATATATATATATATGAGAGAAAAAATTATTGAAGGAAGGAAGATGTATATTTGCCCAAACTGTATACAAGAAGAGTGATCTACTTACACGCATAAAAAGCTCTGGTTCGATCCATCTTTTGTGGATCTTAGGAAGAAACTTCTTAAGAAGTTTCCCTCTTCTAAAAGGGCAATACCGAAATTCTGAAATTATTTTAATATTGAAAAACTATCATTAGAAATCTGGTAGTCCTCTCGAAGCATTTAGTGAAGTATTTTATGTGCTTTCATATTTGCATAAGGGGAAAAACAGTTCTAAATGAAAGTCTATTGTGGGTAAATTTCAGAGTTTAAAGTTGAAGAAAGCTTTCCCCTATGTAGCAAGAATCAAAGTTTGCTCGAGCGTTTTTGAAATCTGAAAATAATCTCAGATTTTTGGATACATTCCAATTTACGAAAAAAATGAACCATTATCAGAAAGGATCGGATTACATTAATTCAAAATCAATAAAAATGAACCATTATCAGAAAGGATCAGTTTACATTAATTAAAAATCAATAAAAATGAACCATTATCAGAAAGGATCAGATTACATTAATTCCAAATCAATATATCAAAAGGTATCACGATTTCTGTAAATGATTTGGTACGGTCAAAGGATTTAGGATCCGAACACGGAAACCCTAAATAAATAAAAGTCAATTTAGGGACAGAAAAATACTGGATCTTAATAATACGAGCTCATTTGCATTAAGTATTTATTAAAAGCTTTACCATAGTATTCATACTCTTAATTATAATTATAATTTTATGTTTTAAATTTATAATTTTATTATTTAATACTTATTCAAAGGCTTATTTTAGTTTCCTTTTGTTCCGAAAAATCTGAGGAGGAAAATTGAAGAAGCAATAAAATTTCAAAAGTTTTTACCTATATATATATATATATATATATATATATATATATATATATATATATATATATATATATATATATATATATATATATATATATATATATATAATATATTATATATATATTACACACACACATTTCATAGCAGAGCCCTTTTCAAGGAATCAAGGAGGGGCACATACAAAAAAGAAAAGAAGGAAACCAAACCAGTCCCGAATCTAACATATATATATATATATATATATATATATATATATATATAATATATATATATATATATATATATATATATATATAATATATATATATATATATATAAGATTATCATTTAATATTAATCCTAAAATATTAGTATGCATCGCTTTAGCAAAATCTACTGCTCTACAATTCTTTAATTTCTAAAAGAAAAAAAAAAAATATTTATATAAAAAGAGAAGAATTCTGGTCATTTGCTGCAAAATACTGAAGACTCACTTTAATGGAATGGGGTCAGAAAGGTAATACAATTATTTTGCAAAGGAAGTTTCTGTCAACAATATTTGCTATAAAATATAAAGTGAAAGAAGGACAGAAAAAGTAATTCAATTTACTTCAATCAGAAAGTTTAAAAAAAACTCTTGATGAATAGAAAGGTTTAGACCAAATAGTTTAGATATATGACTTTGAAGAATTAGTTAAGATATTAATTGCTTCTTTTAAAACATGCAGTGTGAGTCCTAGATCTATATATATATATATATATATATATATATATATATATATATATATATATATATATATATATATATATATATATATATATATATATATATATATATATATATATATATATATATATATATATATATATATATATATATATATATATATATATATATATATATATATATATATATATATATATATATATATATATATATATATATATATATATATATATATATCCTATATATAATATATATAAATATATATATATATATATATATATATATATATATATATATATATATATATATATATATATATATATATATATATATATATATATATATATATATATATATATATATATACTATATATATATATATATATATATATATATATATATATATATAATATATATATATATATATATATATATATATATATATATATATATATATATATATATATATATATATATATATATATATATATATATATATATATATATATATATATATATATATATATATATATATATATATTATATATTTGCAAACAATGATAAGAACATTATTTTTAAATAATGATAATTACAGCTTACAGCACTACTTGAGAACCAAAATTTTGAATAGGGTTTCTCCCGTGAGTGGTGGTAATGAGTAAAAAAAAAAACCCACTTCCAATCCATGTAGTCTAACAGGATGATGAGAATGTAATAATTTAAGAATTGATTGACTTTTCGAAATTGTGATAAAAATTTGACATATAATTTTTGATTTTACAATGTTTTGATAGTGAGGATGTTTGAAAACAATATATATGCCTTTAAATAACATATATGAAAATTCTATATTGACCTAAATTGTTTGAAGAAAGTTATAAAGTGCTATCAAAAGAGAGATATATTGTTATCAATTGTTTTTGCTGCAGTAGAAGAAATATTAACTACACTTAATTAGAAAGAAATCAATAAAAATCAAAACTAAAAACCACCTAAATAATTTCAGATTTTCTGATAATTTGTTTCTTTCAGATCTTGAGGAATTGCAAATAATGGTAGTGAAGATAGAAAAAGTTAGCATAACAGTAGCATTAAATATAAACTTCTGAAAAGTAAACCTAATGTTCGATAAACACACCCTCACAACAAATAATAATGAATAGTTTTATTAATCTTAAATCTTCAAATCTCAATCGGACAAATGAAATCCAAAGAATGAAAGCAATTTGGAGCCCTATGAAAAGTAGACCGAAAATCATTATTTTAGGTAAAATTCCGTTTGCTTAAATAGAGAAATTTTGGAGTAATATTTATAACCTGCAATGAAATTTTGACAAAAGACTCACGGACTATTAAAAAAAAAAAAAAAATAAGAGAAATACAGAGAAGGATGAAAATGCTTTAAAAATATTTTTGAGAGAGAAAACTGAACAATAGAAAAAGATTTGAAACAGAAATAAAATGCTAAAATGACATCAGATGAAAAGACTAGATATTAAACTCAGCTCCATTGAAATTTAATATCTTAAGAAAAATACCAAGCCAAAGTTTAACAAATAAAGAAAATTTGAAAATGCTGCAAGAGAAAACAGGCAAACATAAGTAGGACACTATCAGCTCTCAAAACATTTAAGTAAATATATATATATATATATATATATATATATATATATATATATATATATATATATATATATATATATATATATATATATATATATATATATATATATATATATATATATATATATATATATATATATATATATATATATATATATATATATATATATATAATATATATATATATATATATATATATATATATATATATATATATATATATATATATATATATATATATATATATATATATATATATATTAAACTACAAAAAAATCTCATTTTTATAACAAATTATAAAATCAAAATCCTGACGAAAGCTTAAACAAAAACTCTCTTTTAGCTTTTTCCAGTTAAAAATAATTTATTTTTTATTT
>SEYY01023043.1:7500-57824 GCA_009176605.1 Armadillidium nasatum | reverse complement strand
TTGTTCACCCTTATTACACCCACTCTTGCATTCAAATCCCCCAACAGACAAACATGATCTCTACCGTCAAAACCTCCCACACACTCACTCAGACTCTCCCAAAATCTCTTCATTTGCTCTTACTACTGGTGCATAAGCACAAATAAAATCCCAATACTCCCTTCTTAACTTTAATCTTGCCCAAACTATTCTGGTCCCCATTCTACCACTCCCTTTAACACAATTCCACCTCTCATCTCTCAAAACAATTGTTACACCCTCCCTTGCTCTCAAACTCTCATTCACTCCAGCGTACATCCCTTTATATTTCACAAATGCCAAAGCCCCCTCCCCTTTCAGTTTCGTTTCTGTTAATGCTAAAACATCCAACCTCCTTTCCTCCATCACAACTCCCACTTCTTCCCTCTTCTCTTCTTTGCTAACCCCCCATTACATTTAAAGTTCCCACTTCAATACCTCTGAAACCCCCTTCTTTCCAGACATCTCCTCAATTTATATTTAATCACTCCCGAACTGTAACGTTTTACGGTGAGACCCACTACCTAAAGAATACCACCATTCCTATATAATATATATATATATATATATATTATATATATATATATATATATATATATATATATATATATATTCACGGTGAGCAAAGGCCAATGGCCTAAAAAAATCTCCATCAGAATTAGGGGGAAAGACGGAAACCTGGTCAAATTAAATGCCGACGTGACCCGATACACAACGTTTGAAATTGTGCAAGTCATCGGAAGTTGGGAAAATAGATGAAGGGAGCGTGTTCCAGACTTTACCAGTAGAATACTTGTAAGACTGAGCATAGCGGTTATGTCTGTGGTCAGAGAGTTGGATAGAGAAAGGGTGAGACTGTGTGGAAAAACGAGTCGCATGAGTTCTTCTCATTGGAGGAGGCATGCAACGAGAGAGTTTAGAAGAGCAGGGTCCATTGTAATAGGGATAGTATAGAGAGAGTGAGGCTACAGTTTGACGGGCAGAGAAATGCTGGAGAGAATTAGTGAGATCAGGAGAGTTGATAAGACGAAAAGCCCTAGACTCCACCTTCTCAAGGATAGCTGTATGAGTGGAAACACCCCAGATCACGAGAAAAGGAAACCAAGAATATTAAGGAGAGACGAAAGTTTGAGTTTTGTTTTCAAAGGTGATATATTTTTATTGAAGATTCTGTCGAGTAGAGAGATGGAGGAATTGAGTTTTGGTTGCATTGAAAACTACCATGTTCTCTGCCCCAATTTGAAATGCGAGATAGATCACAGGCCAACTGCTCCAAAGCTTCCTTCCTTGCGTCTATTAATTGTCATTGAGGGGAAGCCTTTCAAATGGAAAAGAGTAATGAAGGATGGAGTCATCAGTATAGGAGTGAATAGGAGATGAAGTAACAGAGAGAAGGTCATTAATGAAAACCTCAGAAAAAGTGCTGGGGATAGGATAGATCTTTGAGGAATACAACTATTAATAGATTTAAAGGAAGAACGATGGCCATCTACAACAGCTGCCATAGAACGATCGGAAAGGAAATTAGAGAGGTCACAGAGAGAAGGATAAATTACGAAAGAGGGAAGTTGCTTTGTGCCAGACTTAATCGAAAGCTTTCGATATGTCTAGCGCAACAGCAAAGAATTCACTGAAATGCCGAAGGGCGGAGAACCAAGAGTCACAGAGAAGGGAAAGGAGATCACCAGAAGAGCGTTTCTTACGAAAGCCATACTGGCGATCAGAGATAAGATTAGAACAATTGAGATATTTCCAAATCTTCCTGTTAAGGATAGATTCGAAAACTGTAGAAAGAGCGAAGGTTAAAAAAATAGGACTATAGTTAGAGGGTTGGGAAGGGTCCCCCTTTTTCTGAACACGCTGAATGAGCGCACCTTTCCAGCAAGAAGGGAAGGTTGAGTAGAAAGACATAGACGAAATAGTTTACCAAGGCAGGGTGAAAGCTCGGAACCGCAAGTTTTGAGAACCACAGGAGGGAAATCATCAGGACCGTATGCCTTCTTAGTGTTAAGCTCAGAGAGAGCAGAAATGACGTTTTTAGAAGAAATTACAATTTTAGGCATAAATGAGATGGAAGGGGTTTAAGGAGTAGGAACAGCTCCGGAATCGTCTAAGGTTGAATTAGAAGCAAAAGTTTAAGCGAAGAATTCAGCTTTAGAGGAAGGCAAAACGGCAGTTTTACCGTCAGAAGGTACTAAAGGAGGGAAACAGGAAGAAGTATAGTTAGAGTTACCCTTTTTTTGGCAAAATGCCAGAAAGGACTAGAGGAAGAGGAATCAGGAAAATTATTGCATTTGCAGTTTAGAAAAGTGTTTTTGTTATCTCGAAGAATAGATTTTGCACGATTCCGGGATTAAAAATAAGTTACATGAGTTTCTGGAGTTCGAAGACGGAGGTTGTCCCTGAAGGTAGCATCCCTGCGACGGATAGAACGATAACAAGAAGAGTTAAACAAAGGTTTGTTAGGTTTAGTAGAAGGGAAAGAATATACAATGTACGCCTCCATGCCAGAGAGAATCACCTCGGTTATGCGCTCTGCACACTCAGAATACTGAAACAGTAAATATTCCATGGAAAATCAGAGAAGAATACAACCGCAAGTCAGACCAGTTAGTGGTACCGAAATGCCAGAAACGTCTCCTCGCCGAAGGCGGGAGCCGTTCTTTCGGAAGACTTGCAGACATGACAAGATACAGAGATAAGAAGGTGATCAGATGAACCCAGAGGAGGAAAGAGTTTAACATTGTAAGGAGAAGGATAAGAAGTTAGGAAAAGACTACGTACGTTGGGTTCATCACCAATGCGATCAGGGATACGGGTAGGGAGATGCATCAACTACTCAAGGTTGTTCTGGATAGAAAATTGGAAGACGAGTTCACCAGCTGGATCGTGAGAACTAGATGAAAGCCTTTGGTGGTGGTGAACATTGAAATCACCTTAAATGATGATTTCGGAGAAAGGAGAAGAAGAAAGAATGTGTTCTATTTTGGAGTTAAGATAATCGAAGAATTTTGGATAGTCTGTAGAGTTAGGAGATAAGTAGACAGAACAGATAAATTTAGTTGTAGAGTTGGAAGGAAGCTTAATCCATAAAGTAGAGAATTCAGAAGAATCCAAATTAGAGACAAGAGAACAGACAACATCGTTGCGCACATATACGCAACATCCGCCTTTGGCTGAAAATTGAGGATAGAGGCAGTAGGAGGAAACAGAGTACGGCTTGCTGTGAGAGCACTCAAGCACCTGAGTTTCAGTTAAGAACAAGAGATGAGGCCAAGAAGAAGAGAGGTAGTGTTCAACAAAGTGGAAATTAGTACATAGACCGCGAATGTTGCAGATGCTTATGAAATTGAAAGATCGCGCACCAGGGCAAGCCGGCATAGAGGTCTTATTGACACCAACCCCATCACCGGAGGGCACCAACTCCCAAATGGTGATAGGGGAAGGAGTGGATGAGGGGCATTCTTTGGATGCCGCCCCTCGTAGCATCTCCGAGGCAGTTTTATGTTTCATCATTTGTAGGAACGTGAGAAGGGAGTTAAGGGAAGGAAAAGTGGGAGCATAGACACTCCAATGTGAGAAGAGGGTATACTAGAGACCCTCTAAGAAGGTGAAACGTGAAAAGGAACAAACTAAATGGCAACGGAGTGAAACGGAATGGTCTAGCCCACTCTCTGACCTCGCGGTTAAGCCCAATGGGCGGTACTTTCATCGCTTCGGACGGCGCTACGTCCTCCCCTAATATATATATATATATATATATATATATATATATATATATATATATATATATATATATATATATATATATATATATATATATATATATATATATATATATAATATATATATATATATATATATATACTACTTTTTCTTTTATACAAGAAAAAAATATCGTCACAATATTTCCACAAAGAATAATAAAATTTTATGTGTCATGTACTATTGTGGATAGAAATAATGCACCACTGCTTGGGTTGATAATTTTTCAAAGTAACAAGGTTCTAATTTTAAGATTAAATTTTCATTCAATAGTCTTCAACAAGATAATTTTGGTACGCCCACTGACCACTGTGTGTAACTGTAACAGTATTTTAGGTAAACATAATATTTGGATACGATATAGTTATACACACATACATATCACATGCAGACACACACGCACACACACACACACACACACACATATATATATATAATATATATATATATATATATATATATATATATATATATATATATATATATATATATATATATATATATATATATATATATATATATATATATATATATATATATTATATATATATATATATATATATATATATATATATATATATATATATATAATATATATATATATATATTATATATATATATAAATTATTATTATTATTATACTCAGCACTATATCCCGCATGAAGCAGGGTGGTGTCGGCTTCAGAAAATTATATATATATATAATATATATATTATATATATATATATATATATATATATATATATATATATATATATATATATATATATATATATATATATATATATATATATATATATATATATATATATATATATATATATATATATATATATATATATATATATATATATATATATATATATATATATATATAATATATATATATATATATATATATTATATATATATATATATATATATATATATATATATATATATATATATATATGAGCTTTTTGAGATGTTTGAGCGTTCTGATAGAAAACCTTATTCTGTTTCCTCCTACTGTCTCTATCCTCAATTTTCTGCAAAAGGTGGCTGCTATGCATACGTACGCAACGATGTTGTTTGTTCTCGTGTCTCTAATTTGGAGTCTTCCGAATTTTCTACCTTATGGCTTATTCTCTCTTGCCATTCTACGACTAAATTCATTTGTTCTGTTTACTTAACTCCTAATTCTACTGACTATCCTAAATTCTTAGACTATTTAAACTCCAAAATAGAGCACATTCTGTCTTCTTCTCCTTTCTCTGAAATCATCATATTAGGTGATTTCAATGTTCACTACCACCAATGGCTTTCTTCTAGTTCTCATGATACAGCTGGTGAACGTGCCTTCCATTTCGCTATCCAAAATAACCTTGAGCACTTGGTGCAGCTCCCTACTCATATCCCTGATCGTCTTGGAGATGAACCCAACATTCTAGACCTTTTTCTAACTTTTAATCCTTCTCCTTATACTGTTAAACTCTTTCCTCTTCTGGGTTCCTCTGATCACCTTCTTATCTCTGTATCCTCTTCTATTTCTTCAAGTCTTCCGCAGGAAAGACCCCCTTTCTTTTGAACGGAAACGTTTGTGGCACTTCGGTGCCGCAAGCTGGTCGGACTTGCGATCGTACTTCTTTGATTTCCCGTGGAATGATTATTGCTTCCGTGGGAAGGGTCCCTCGGGGAGTGTAGAACGCATTGCCGAGGTAATTCTCTCTGGTATAGAGGCGTACATTCCATTTTCTTTCCCTTCTACTAAACCTGACAAACCTTGTTGCTCTCTCGATATCCGCCGCAGGGATGCTGCCTTCGTCTTCAAACTCCAGAAACTCACGCTACTTATATTTCATCCCGGAATTGTGCAAAATTTATCCTTCGGGACACTAAAAACTCATTTCCCCGTCGAAAATGCAATAATCTTTCTGGTTCCTCTTCTTCACGTTTTTTCTGGGATTTTGCAAAAAATGTCAACTCTATATCAGGTTCTTCCTCTTTCCCTCCTTTAATATCTTCCGACGGCACAACTGCTATTTTACCTTCTTCCAAAGCTGAACTCTTCGCTCAAACTTTTGTATTTAATTCAACCTTAGACGATTTCGGAGTTATTCCTCCTCCTTCAACCCCCTCTAACTCAAATATGCCTAAAACTGGAATTTATTCTAAAGATGTCATTTCTGCTCTCTCTGAGCTTAATACTAAGAAGGCGTACGGTCACGATTGTATTCCTCCTGTGGTTCTCAAAACTTGTGCTTCCGAGCTTGCACCGTGATTCGGTAAACTATTTCGTCTTTGTCTCTGTACCTCAACCCTTCCTACTTGTTGGAAATGTGCGCTCATTCAGCCTGTGCCGAAGAAGGGGACCCCTCTGAACCCTCCAACTACTGTCCTATTTCTTTGACTTCCGTTCTTTCTAAAGTTTTCGAATCTATCCTTAACAGGAAGATTTGGAAACATCTCAATTCTTCTAATCTTATCTCAGATCGCTAGTATGGTTTTCGTAAGAAACGCTCTACGGGTGATCTTCTTTCCCTTCTCTCTGACTCTTGGTCATCCGCTGGACATATCGAAAGCCTCCGATAGAGTCTGGCACAAAGCTTTGATTTCCAAACTTCCCTCTTTCGGTATCTATCCTTCTCTCTATGATCTTCTCACTAATTTCCTTTCCGGTCGTTCTATAGCAGCTGTTTTAGACGGTCACCGTTCTTCCTATAAATCTATTAATAGTGGTGTTCCTCGGGGTTCTGTTCTATCCCCAACACTTTTTCTATTTTTCATTAACAACTTTCTTTCTTTTACCTCATTTCCTATCCACCCCTATGCTGATGACTCCACTCTTCATTATTCCTTCCAGTTTGAAAAACGTTCCACCCAACAGCAGTTTTTAGATTCGAGAAGGGTAGCCTTGGAGCAACCAACCTCAGATCTTTCTCGTATTTCAAATTATGGCTGAGAAAACATGGTTGTTTTCAATGTCTCAAAAACTCAATTCCACCATCTCTCCACTCGACATAATTTTCCACACAACTATGATATCTTCTTCGAAAACAAACAACTCAAGCCTTCATCTGTTTTTAATATTCTTGGTGTTTCCTTTTCTCGTGATCTTTCTTGGAAAAATCACATTACTTCTCTTTCTAAACAAGTTTCTAAGAGGCTGGGTGTTCTGAGGCGCCTTCAGAATTACTTCACTCCACCCCAGTTGCTTGCTCTGCATAGGGTGTAGTTTTCCCCTGTTTGGAGTATGCTTCACACATCTTGGGTGGTTCCACACATACAGCTCTTCTAGAGAAGGTGGAGTCTATGGCTTTTCGTCTCATCAACTCTCCTGCTCTTACTAACTCTCTTTAATCTCTTTCTGCCCGTCGAATTGTTGCGTTAATCTCACTTTACTATCGCTATTACAACGGACACTGCTCTTCTCAAATCTCTGGTCGCATATCTCCTCCATTGAGAAGCTCTCTCACGACACGCCTTTCTACACAGTCTCATCCTTTCTCTGTCTAACTCTCCGACCACAGACTTAACTGCTATGCTCAATCTTACATACTATATTGGTAAAATCTGAAACACACTCCCCTTATCTGTTTTCCCAACTTACTTTGACTTGCATACTTTCTATCACCGTGTATCTGGACATGTTGGCCTTCTTCGATCTGGTTAAGATTTTTCCAACTCCGGTGGAATATGGTAGGCCTCAGGCCTTTGCCCATTGGAGGAGATATATATATATATATATATATATATATATATATATATATATATATATATATATATATATATATATATATATATATATATATATATATAAAAGGAAATAATAAACAAAGGTTTTTTGCCGAATAGTTCTTGTGAAAATATATATAAATAATCGAGTATATCGATAAACTACAAATGATTCGATATATTATCGTGTCGACAAATTTTATAGGGAGATGATATATATATATATATATATATATATATATATATATATATATAATATATATATATATATATATATATATATATATATATATATATATATATATATATATATATATATATATATATATATATATATATATATATATATATATATATATATATATATATATATATATATATATATATATATATATATATATATATATAAAAAGGTCCATAGTGAAATTGAATGAATATCGATTTAAGTAACAATATTTTATCGATACTTTCTCGATATTTTCCTGGTAGAAATCGGGAAAAAGGTTGCGATTTTGGACTTAAAATGGTAAGTTTTCAAAAAAAAAAAAAAAAAAAAAAAAAAAAAAAAAAAAAAAAAAAAAAAAAAAAAAGTTTTCCTTTAAAAAAAAAAAATTTTAAAAATAAAAAAAAAAAAAAAAAATCTCTCTCTCTCTCTCTTCTCTCTCTCTCCTCTCTCTCTCTCTATATATATATATATAATATATATATATATATATATATATATATATATATATATATATATATATATATATATATATATATATATATATATATATATATATATATATATTCTTCTTCTTTTTTTATTAATTTCTGCAGCATTCGCGTTCTTTTTTCTAATTTCTCCTTTGTCGAACACCATCTCTCTTCTTTTAAACCTCATCTCTTGTTTCTAACCGAAACTCAGTTGCTTGAGTGTGCTGACAGCAAACCTTATTCTGTTACCTCGTACTGTCTCTATCCTTAATTTTCAGCCAAAGGCGGTTGTTGCGCATATGTGTGCAACGATGTTATTTGATCTCGTATCTCTAATTTGAAGTCTCCTGAATTCTCTACTTTATGGCTTAAGCTCTCTTGCAATTCTACTACTAAATATATTTGTTCTTTTTATTTATCTCCTAACTCTACTGACTATCCTAAATTCTTCGACTATTTAAACTCCGAAATAGAACACATTCTGTCTTCTTCTCCTTTCTCCGAAATCATCGTTTTAGGTGATTTCAATGTTCACCACCGCCAATGACTTTCATCTAGCTCTCATGATTCTGTCCGTTAACTCACCTTCAACTTTTATATCCAGAACAACCTTGAGCAGTTGATGCAACTCCCTACCCGTATTCCTGACCGTCTTTGTAATGAATCTAACACTCTAGACCTTTTTCTAAATTCTAATCCTTCTCCTTATCCTGTTAAACTCTTTCCTCCTCTAGGTTCATCTGATTATATTCTTATCTCCTTATCTTGTCCGGTCTCTTCAAGTCTTCCGCAAGAACGGCCCCTGCCTTCGGAGAATAGACGTTTATGGCACTTTGGTGCTGCTATCTGGTCTGACTTGCGGCCGTACTTCTCTGATTTTCCATGGAATGATTACTGCTTTCGTGGGAAGGGTCCCTCGGAGTGTGCTGAGCGTATAAAAGAGGTGATTTTCTCTGGAATGGAGGTATACATTCCATATTCTTCCTCTTCTACTAAACCTAACAAACCTTGGTTTAACTCTAATTGTTCTCGCGCTGTCCGTCGTAGGGATGCTGCCTTAAGAGATTATCGTCGTCTTCAAACTCCTGAAACTCATGCAATTTATATTTCATCCCGGAATCTTGCAAAATCTATTCTTCGAGTTACCAAAAACTCTTTTCTGCGCCGCATTGGCAATGATCTTTCTAGCTCCTCTTCCTCTCGCCCTTTCTGGCATTTTGCAAAAAATGTTAACTCTAACTTTGCTTTTTCTTCTTTCCCTCCTTAAGCATCTTTCGACGGCACAACTACTGTTTTACCTTCTTCTAAAGCTGAACTCTTTTCTCAAACTTTTGCTTCCAATTCTACTTCAACCTTCCCTTCTTGCTGGAAACGTTCGCTCATTCAGCCTGTGCCGAAGAAGGAGGACCCCTCTCAACCCTCTAAATATCGTCCCATTTCTTTAACCTCCGTTTTTTCTAAAGTTTTCGAATCTATCCTTAACAGGAAGATTTGGAAACATCTCAATTCTTCTAATCTTATCTCTGTTCGCCTGTATGGCTTTCGTAAGAAATGCTCTAATGGTGATCTCCTTTCCCTTCTCTCTGACTCTTGGTCCTCCGCTCTTCAGCATTTCGGTGAATCTTTTGATGTTGCGCTAGACATATCGAAAGCTTTCGATAAAGTCTGGCACAAAGCTTTGATTTCCAAACTTCCCTCTTTCGGAATCTATCCTTCTCTCTGTGACCTTCTCTCTGATTTCTTTTCCGGTCGTTTTATAGCAGCAGTTGTAGACGGCCACTGTCCTTCCTTTAAATCTATAAATAGTGGTGTTCCTCAAGGATCTGTCCTATCCCCAACACATTTTCTACTTTTGATTAATAACCTTCTCTCTGTTACCTCATCTCCTACCCACTCCTATGCTGATGACTCCACCCTTCATTACTCTTTTCAATTTGAAAGGCGCCCCTCTCAACAACAGTTACTAGACGCAAGGAAGGTTGCCTTGGAGCAGCTGACCTCTGATCTATCTCGTATTTCTAATTGGGGCAGAGAGAACATGGTTGTTTTTAATGCTACCAAAACTCAATTCCTCCATCTCTCTACTCAACACAATCTTCCACACAACTATGATATTTCTTCGAAAACACTCAACTCAGACCTTCATCTGTTCTTAATATTCTCGGTGTTTCTTTTTCTCGTGATCTTTCTTGGAAAGATCACATTATCTCTCTTTCTAAACAAGCTTCTAAGATGTTATGTGTTCTGAGGCGCCTTCAGCATTTCTTCACTCCACCCCAGTTGCTTGCTCTGTATAGGGGTGTTGTTCGCTCCTGTATGGAGTATGCTTCGAACATCTGGGGTGATTCCACACATACAGCTTTTTTTAGAGAAGGTGGAGTCTAAGGTATTTGGTCTCATCAACTCTCCTGCTCTTACTAACTCCCTTCAATCTCTTTCTGCCCGTCGAATCGTTGCATCACTCTCTCTATACTATCGCTATTACAATGGACACTGCTCTTCTGAACTCTCTCATCGCATACCTCCTCCACTGAGGAGGGCTCGTGCGACTCGACTTTCTACACAGTCTCATCCTTTCTCTGTCCAACTCTCTGACCCCAGACTTAACCGCTATGCTCTGTCCTACATATACTCTACTGGTAAAGTCTGGAACACACTCCCTTCTTCTATTTTTCCAACTTCCTATGACTTGCACACCTTCAAACGTCGTGTATCTGGTCTGGTTGGCCTTTAATTTGACCAGGCTTCCGTCTTTCCCCCTAACTCTGGTGGAGTTTTAGTAGGCCTCTGGCCTTTGCCCACCAGAGGTGATATAAATATATATATATATATATATATATATATATATATATATATATATATATATATATATATATATATATATATATATATATATATATATATATATATATATATATGTATATATATATAATATATATATAATATATATAATTCGAACCTGTGCCCAAAAGATGGAAGTCCGTTATGCTAACCGCTATACCACCGATGGTTCAAAAGGAAACTATTCGGAACTTCTACTGACATATCGTCTAGTGAAAAGCTCTCGATTGTCTCCCCGACCACAATTTGGGCGTAGGGTTAGCTTGGCCAAGGTTCTTATCCGAAGTACGCAGTACATTTGCTATTAATTCATTAGCCACTATTATCGTGGAATTAATATGTATAATACATATTACTGCTCGGGGATTCGAACCTTTGCCCAAAAGATGGAAGTCCGTTATGCTAACCGCTATACCACCGATGGTTCAAAAGGAAACTATTCGGAACTTCTACTGACATATCGTCTAGTGAAAAGCTCTCGAATGTCTCCCCGACCACCAAACCAAACTGATTTGTGTGTTGTATTAAAAATTTCTATTAGAACACTAGAAATATATAATTTTTTAAAATTCCAATGAAGGTTTCTGCTCGCCAAAATATTCAGAACTTTCATTGCTGGCGAATCCTCGTTGCAAGTCGTGGTAGCACCAGTTACAATTTTCTGACGCTGCATCATCAATCATAATATGCAAACCATTTTCTTGTAGAGTATTTACGGAATTTAAAAGCATTTTTGGACTCTCTTCTTCTTTGCAGTTGTATTCAAGTCATTGTCAATTCCAGAATTTCAGATTTATATTCCAAGCACAGTAAAATGATTTCGATTCCGAGACGGAGAGAGCCTAAACTTTTTAGTGAGGCGGTGATATTACACCGGGGAGCAATTTTTTTTTGTATTATTATGAGCACACGTTCAAACCTTTTTTGGATGCGAAGATTACAGATTTGTCGTTAGATTTTGTCTATATACTTTAAGCTGCAGTTCAATTCAAAATTTTTATTTTCTACCAAATCGTAAAATTGACAAAAAAAAAAAAAAAAAAAAAAAAAAAAAAAAAAAAAAAAAAAAAAAAAATGCAACAAGAAAGAGTTGGATGCCTCCTTGACAACCATCCTGGCGAAGATATTCTTCAAGTATTCACCAAAAAAGTATAGCTGCAGTACAATATACTTAACACTTTCACATTAGTGAAAAATAAAAACATTTTTATGAGTATGAAACATAAAATCAACATAGTACAATAAGTGTTTAAATGTAAGCCTTTTTCCTTGAAAATAACATGTATATCCATAACTAGACTCCAAGAAGTGCCAAAAAATATTTATGTATTACATACAAAGTTCAAATATGAACTATTCCGGCAAGAATTTGTGCTCGTAATTTTTTTGCGCTTGTGTATTTCCTCAGTGTAAATTCATTCTATGTTCAAACAGCAGTCTACCATCATATCCCTGTTCGGTTTACCTTTCCATCAATGTCAGGTCTTGATGGAAGTGCTCACCTTGCTCATCCCTTGCAACTCCAAAGTTCTCTGAGAATTGATGAATGTGATTGTTTAGGAAATGGATCTTCACACTCATGATCATTGGCGAAAAGCGAACAACATATTTTCAACCATAACTTCATTTTAATCCACCTTTTTATTACCTTTCCTTACAATTATGATACACAATAGGCAAAGCCCATTTCTATCTTTGATCCTCTTGGGGAACTTCAAAATAGGTTTTATAGTCACACTACACAATCGTTACTGTGTTGAGCCCTTTACAAGTAAGTGTGTAGCAGCCACAGGCATAACTGAATGCGTCAGGTTTATTTACATTTTATTTACATATTTCTGTATTTATTTTCATGTACATGTGCATTTTGCACATCAACAAGCTGATTACTTAAAGAAGCTATGATCCCATCTGCAAAAGAGAAGAGGAATCGGTCTTAAAAGTAACTAATAGTATCTAAAAAGTAATCGAAAAATCAAGCTTCGGAAGTTTTAAAAATTGTTGTATATTTATCTCCAACATATGAATTAAGTGTGAAGATGTGGAAGTAGAAATTTGCCTAGTTGTTCACCTTTGCCCAGTACAAATAGCAAATTGAATGAGAATTGACAAGAAAACTGTCTACATATTTGAAATTAGCTTTGAGAATTACAGAAAAACAATTGAGATTATCTCATACAACAGAAAATAAGCAGAATTTTGTTTAGCAGTACTATTTCTCATTTCTTTAAATTAAATAATTGCCAATATAGTTAATTAAAAAGGTTTCTGTATTTGAGCTAAAATTCCTGAAAAAATAAACACAAATTCTATTGAAAAAAACTCACTTTTTGTTTTTATAAAAAAATTATTTTGATTATTTTCGATATGAATTTGACGATTGCAAAAAAAAAAAAAAAAAAAAAAAAATAGAGTCGATACTGATAACACTGGTTTACAAAAAAATTTAGGCAAGGATTAAAATTTAGTGTCGTAAACTAATTTTTTGGTACTTATTTCAGATACTAAATCTGATTTCACCAATCACATGTAGCTAGTTTTTGAGACTACTAAAATACAAATTGGAGTAAATTGAAATTTACTATTTTTACTAAAATATCTGACAACCCTGACATGCAATAATTAGACATTAACTTATTGGTAGTAATGAGACTTGTACTGCCGTAAAAGCACAACCATTTTACATGTTACTGTCATGTTTATATTACATTCTTCTGATATATCAGGCAATCATTTATATATATATATATATATATATATATATATATATATATATATATATATAATATATATATATATATATATATATATATATATATATATATATATATATATATATATATATATATATATGGTGCATTTTTTTTACACAACACCACCGCTCACGGGAAGAGCCCTATTCAAGGAGGGGTGTCTTAATAATAAAAATATAGGAAAATTCCTACAAGTCTCACCTAACGCATATTACTCAGGTGAGCATAGACGTGGGCTTTAAAGTAATTAATATTAAATTCAGCACGAAATACAGAAGATGGAAGAGAATTCCACAAAGCAAAGATGGCTGGAAAGAAGGAGGCACCACAGCGGACGAGCTTGTAGTTGCCTATGTTCACACAAAATTCATATTGCTATGAGGACGGCGTAAAGGTGGAGGTATACGAATGGTCATTTCCCTCGAGCATTTGCCGCTGTATTACCTATAAAAAAGAAACAACGTCGCAAAGATAAAGAGTCAAGTAAAGTAGTAAGAGAGGAACAGTTTATAAGTCTTTTAGCTTTTGACTCAACACTTTCCAAAAGACGGGTGAAACCTGAACCACCCCAGATATGAGAGCAGTACTCCATACAAGGGTGGATGAAACCCTTGTATAATTGGAGTAACTGGGAAGAAGTAAAAAATTCTTGCAGTCTAAACAGAACTAGCTTCTTGAGTCCGTCCTAGCTACCATCGTGATGTGAGGTTTCCAAGATTTTTTTTGTTTATGGGAAGGCCAAGGACGTTTAAATTCTCAACAGGAGAGACGGGAGAACCATCGAAAGAAATAGGAAAGTTAGGAGATATCTTTGAGAGGGAGATTTCTAGAAGTTGAGTTTTTAAACAGTTGAATTTCACAAGGTTGAGACGACCCCACTCGGAAATTCTATCCAAATCTGCAAGAATGGAATCGGAAAGATGAAGACGAGAGGCAACTTTAGGTGCAAAGGAGGGAGCAGATTTGAAATGAGTAGAAGAATGGAGGCTCGAGTCATCGGGATATGAATGGACAGGGTTGCTTGAGCATCTAAGAAGATTATTAATGAAAAGTAGAAATAGTGTAGAGATATGACATAACCCTGAAGAACACCACTATTGACAGAAACGAACAAGAAGTCGCCCCATCTAAAACAGCTGAAATAGAACGATTAGAAAGAAAGCTAGGCATAAGTAAGCAAAGAGAAGGAGGAAATCCAAAGAAGGGGAGTTTGGAAAGCAGTGACGCATACCATATCTGGTCAAATGCCTTAGATGTGTCAAGCGCCACCACACAAGTCTCACCATATTTCCTTAGAGCAGAAGACCATAAATCTGTGAGATAGGAAAGTATATCACCAGTAGGCCTTGAACGTCAAAAACCATACTGGCGATCAGAAAGAAGGGAATGAAATTCCAGATTATCCAAGAGTTGAGAAGGGTTTCAAAGATCTTAGACAGAATACAAGTGAGAGCAATAGGGCGGTAGTTAAAAGGATCAGAGTGGCTACCCTTCTTCGAAACAGGCTGTACCAATGTGCGCTTCCAGCACTGAGTGAAAGTACTAGTATTGAGGCATGATCATTATTTTGTTTTCCAGATTCTTGTGACCTGTTACATATCTCTTCAGTGGCTTCAGACACTTCAAAACAAAGAACTTGCATTAACAAGGTTGTTTCTTTCTGTTACGTATGTGGGTATTTCACTGCTGCACAGGTCAGAACAATTACTCCCCTTCTGAGAACTAATATCAATATTATTACTTTGACAGCAAAATTTTATATAAGCACAAATCCTAGGCCCATACATCTGGTTTAAACAGTGTTACAATGGACTAAATGTGTGATTTAATGCCTGGAAAGCACCTTTCAAGTTTGACCTTCTAAAGATCTGATGAGAACCACGAAGCCAAGAAGTTGATTGTTATTTTCGTTTTACAAATACAACTGGTTTCATTATTCCTTCCAGAATAAGAATCAAATATATCAACCTTCTTTTAGGTACGATACCTGTTCCTCAATCATAATATCCACGTCCATCAACTCCCAGAAAATAAAGATCTCCTTCCTTCAACAGATGAGGAAATGCCCTTAAGTTTTCTGCCAAATCAACCACTTCTAATGACAATATCTGTGCTTATTCAGGGCATATGGTTGTGAACTACACTTGATCAGCCATAAAGATCTGAATGACCTTGCCTTGATTTCTACTTATCAAAGCAGCAGTCAGAGCTCCTGAAATTCCGGTAAAATTTGTGTTACTTGGTCAAGACACACGTAAGGATCCGCATTTTTAGGATACGAAAACGAATTTGCCTTATTCTTCTACACGGAAAAGGGTTTGTGCCAACGGACAGATGTTTCCGACTTGTTCATTTCTCTTGGCTTTACACGAATTCTTCAGATTGGTGTTTTTTCATAGATTCTTTGAAGCTAAGTCTCCAGGTTATGCTTCTGAAATGGGAAAAAGTACCACAGCATTCCCATTGCCTATTCAGTTAATCTCAAGGAGTCGTATGACATGGAGATCCTTTTGGAAGGTGTCAAGTACAAGTAGTACCATTAAAATGACCATTGGGTACTGTGGGTCACTGAGTTCCTTAAGGAAATACAGGCAGGCTTGATTTCTTTATCTCTATGACAGTCGGACTGTGTCCAAGCACTAAAAACAGAAGGATTGAGATCTAAGGAAAATTTTCGTGCTTGAGGAGCATAGCATCAAAGAAGATTCTTTTAGGTACAAACAAGTGTTTCTATCCCCTCTTCATTTCAATTTAGAGATAATGAAAAATTTCCCATAGTTGAGAGACAAGAATGAAAATGCCTTTTAACACCTGTCCATCTATTCCCAGCTTTCAGTTCTGTAAGATCAAGGAGGGCATCTTCATCGGATCTTAGATCTGAAGAGTGCTGAGGAGAATCTTTAAGGAACAAGGTATATGAGAAGTATTTATTTCGGTCTGCTATAGATTCATTGGTAACACACTGGCACCAAATTACCAAGAGTGTGTTTAGAAGTTATTAGAAGTTATTATGAGCATATGAGGTGCAAAATGTCGCTCAGAATTCATTTTCTTCACTCAGACCTCAAATTTTTCCTTCCAAACTTAGGAGCAGTGAGTGTGAGCATAGAGAAATGCTCAAACATGATAGTAATAAGATGGAGAACAATTGCAAAGCAAGTAGTGAGTGGTGGTAAACTAGTAAACAATGGTAGTAAACAGTAAAAAAAAAAAAGAAAAAAAAAAAAAAAAAAAAAATTAAATTAATTATTATTATTATTATTATTATTATTATTATTATTATTATTATTATTATTATTATTATTATTATTATTATTATTATTATTATTATTAATTAATTAATTAATCGAGTTAAGCTATAATTTCCAGTTTAAAATTTAATTGCATAAATCAAAATAATTACCAGGAAGAATGAGTATTGTGCATTTCTGATTTTAACTCGAAAATCGTTTTTATTTTTTTTTTTCTTTTTTTAATTAACAAAGAATTGTTTAAAAATAGTTGAAATTATTTGCTGATGATTTAATTTTTCAGAAGATTTATTTTTAAATGGTTTCAAACAGCCATTCGCTTAAAGGAAATGAGTGACTGATTTAAAATGCTATTTAAGGACTCTCATTCGAAGTGTTTTTTTCTGACACTGAAATCGTAATTGTGGTCATAAAATTTAATATCTCACTTCGCCGTTGAAATGTCAGAGAACTATAAGCATATTTTTATTTAGTGTATATTACGGTTTCCTTCATACGTGTATAATAATAATAATAATAATAATAATAATAATAATAATAATAATAATAATAATAATAATAATAATAATAATAATAATAATAATAATAATAATAATAAAAGTAACATTATATTATTATTATTATTATTATTATTATTATTATTATTATTATTATTATTATTATTATTATTATTATTATTATTATTATTATTATTATTATTATTATTATTATTTTAAGCGAGAACCGTTAATATTCTCCGGAAGTAGATAGCATAAGTTTGCTAGTTACGAGTTTACTAAAATAATTTAAATTTTTCATTGATTATTTTGTTTACAATTTACAAATTTTTACTTATTTTTTTTTTTTTATACCGATTCCCACTGCTCACGGGAGAAGCCCTTTTCTAGGAGGGGCAAAAACAAAAAATAAAAGAAATCCACCAAATTCCGACTAACGCAAATCCCTTAGGTGGGCTCAAACGTAGGACTTAAAGAGGGGAAGACTAAATACAGGAGGAAAAACAGATGATGCAGAGAGTTCCGCAGAGGAGAAGTCCCTGGAAAGAAGGAGGCACCACAGCGGACAAGCCTGGAGTTTACCATATTTACATAACATTCATGCGGAAGCATGGCTCCCTTTGTGCTACGAGGGCGACGCAATGGTGGTGGAATGCGAGAGATCAATTCCTTTGATCACCTGCCATTGTAGCGCCTATAGATAGAGATAGTGTACCAATGTCAAGTCGCAGAGACAGAGGGTCAAATGAGTTTGAAATTAGGGGACAGTTTATTAATCTCTTAGCCTTAGACTCAACCCTATCCAAAGTAGAGGTGGAACCGGAGCCCAAATGTAAGAACAGTACTCCATACAAAATTGGAGCAACTATTCTGAAGAAAAAAATTCCAGCAATCTGAACAGTATTCCCAGCTTTTTGAAACCGCTTTATTAACCATTGTGATATGAGGTTTCCAAGAAAGTTTATTGTTTATCTTTAATGTTAATATTGCTTACAGATAAGAGGGGAGAGCCGTCAAAGGAGATAGGAAAGTTGGGAGGTGCTTTCTAGAGGGAGATGTGAAGAAGTTGAGTTTTTAAAAAGTTGAATTTCAGAAGGTTGAGGCTACCCCACCGGGAAATTCCATCCAGATCGGCAAGAATGGAGTCAGAAAGTTGAAGACGAAAAACAATTCTAGAAACAAAAAAGAGGGTAGATTTGAAATGAGTGGAAGAATGGAGAGTTTAGTCATCAGCATAAGAATGAACATAGTTAGAAGTGGAGCTGAGAAGATCGTTGATGAAAAGTAAGAATAAAGTTGAAGATAAAGCAGAACCCTGAGGAATAACACAATTGACAGAAAAGGAGGAAGAATTCGCTCCATCTACAGGTGTCGATATGGAACGATCCAAGAGAACACTAGGCATAAGAAGGCAAAGAGAAGGAGGAAACCCAATGGAAGGAAGTTTAGAGAGTAGTGACGCATGCTACACCCAGTCAAAAGCCTTGGAAATGTTAAGAGCCATCGCACAGGACTCTCCATAATCTTTAAGGGCAGAAGATCATAAATCAGTGAGATAGGGAAGTATGCCACCAGTAGATATCGAACGTCGAAAGCCATACTGATGATCTGAAAGAAGGGAGTGAGACTCAGATGATCCAGGAAATATGAATTAAGTAGAGTTTCAAATATTTTAGATAGAATACAAGTGAGGGCGTTAGGACGATAGTTAGAGGGATCAGAGCGACTACCTTTCTTCGGGATTGGCGGAAAAAGTGAGTGCTTCCAGCATTGAGGAAAAATATTAGTATTTAGGCAAAGAGAGTAGAGCTGAACGAAGACAGGTGCCAGCCCAGACGCGCACTTCCTCAAAACACGGAGAGGAATGCCATCCGGGCCACTGGCCTTCCTGACGTTCATGGTTTTCAGGATCCCATACACCTGGTCATGTGAAATCACATGGAATACTTGAGAGGAGAAGGAGGAGAGCCGCAATCGTTAATGGTTGAATTGGAGGAAAAAAGGAGACCGAAGAGATTTGCCTTTTAAGAAGTAGTATTAGCAACAGAGCCGTCAGGACGCATAAAAGAAGGAAAAGCAGATTTACAGAAGTTATTAGAGATATTTTTGGCTAGAGGCCACAAAGTTTTATCACTAGGAGAAACAAGGAAGTCAGTGCACTTCCTTTTGGTGAAAGCACGCTTGGCCCGTCGAATAATATCCAAGCTGAATGAAAATTAGCAAGAGTGAAAGGAGAATAAGAGCTTTTCCATGTACGATAAGCACTGTCCCTTCATGAATGACACGAGAGCAAGTACCATCGAACCATGGATTTTGAGGAAAAAAAGATTTAGTTGAAGATCGATAAATCTTCTCATCCTTCGGCGATCTTGGCACCTACCTTTTTGGCAGAGACAGAAGAATCCTCTTGGACAAAACAGGATTCATTCCAAGGGTAATTAGCAAAGAAGCGACGCAATGCCCCAATTATCCCAATTAAAGTGCCAAAATGTACGTATAGGACATGGAGAAGCACTTGGAGAGAAAGCATCATAATTAAGAGCTTTAAGATTATGGCTAGAGTTACCAGAGTTTCAATTTTTAGATCTTTTAAGTCAACTTCACTATTATTAGAGTTTATTCCTTTCTCAATAAGAACGAATGCGTGAGGAGATATCTTCAGGAAAGAAATTTGTGTACTTTTTCAACTTAATGCGCTAAGAAAATTAATAAATGAAGGATCAGGGAAACAGTAGTTTGTTAATTTGTTAAAAAGAAAGCTTTTGTATGAATTTTCTTAAAAGTCGGAAAATATTGCAATCAGCGGTGGGAAGTAGGAGAAGTATCATATTTCGCCTCCATAAAACAAAAGTGACTGGAAACAATGAGACACAACAGATAGTAATCCTAGAATTTTCAGTCATCTCACAAAATTCATGCAAATGCAAGACACCCCTTGTTATAAGAGTGTAAAACAATAATGATGGAATATGAGAGGTCATCTCCCTCGAAGATTTAAAGTTATAGTACTTATAGAAAATTAATAAAGCACCAACGTCATGTCTCAGAGATAGAGGTTCAAAGGAGTTTGAAAATAAAGAATAGTTTATTAATCTTCAGTCTTAGACTCAACCATATCGAAAATAAGTGTGGAACCGGAGTGCTCCCCCTCCAAAATATAAGAACAGTACTCCATACAAGTACAGATAAGATCCTTTCATAACTGGAGTAGCTGTTTAAAAGAAAAAAATTCTTGCTGCCTAAAAAAACTTCTAGCATCATTCTAGCCCCCTTAACAACAGTTGGGATGTGAAATGAGATTTCAAAGACAAGGAGATTAGAAAAGTTTGAATGTGTCTTTAAGGAGATGTGAAGAAGTTGAATTTTTACAAAAGTGAATTTCACAAGATCAAGGAGACCTCATCGGAAAAGAATAGAATCAGAAAACTGAAGTCAAGAAACAACTCTAGATAAAAAGAGAGAGCTGATTTGAAATGAGTGGAAGAATGGGAAGTTGAATCATTGTCATAAGACTGAAAAAAAGAAGTGTAGCTAACTGAGAAGATCGTTGATGACAAGTAAGAATAAAAATTGAATAAAACTTTTAAGAGCACGATTAACTAGAAAAGAAGAGAAGTATCTCCCTTTCCAGAAGAGGAAACCCAAAAAAAAGGAGTTTAGAGAATAGTGAAGTATGCCATAACCGCTCAAGAGCTTTTAGTTTTTGGGATGTCAAGCGCCACCGCATGAGATATCCCATAGTCCCTAAGTGCAGAAGACAATAAATAAATGAGATGTGTCCCCAGTTGACCTCCTGTATCGAAAGTCATTCTGCTGATCAGAAAGAAGTGAATGAGATTCCAGATGATCCAAGAAATGAGAGTTGGGGAGGCTTCAACTTTTTAGACATAATAAAATGAATGATATTACGTAGTTCGAAGTTTCGGAGTAGCTATACTTCTTCGGGATCGATTGGATATATATATATATATATATATATATATATATATATATATATATATATATATATATATATATATATATATATATATATATATATATATATATATATATATATATATATATATATATATATATATATATATATATAATATATATATATTATATATATATATATATATATATATATATATATATATATATATATATATATATATATATATATATATATATATATATATATATATACATATTTAGTGACGGATCGGATGATTTTATTTTCTAATTTGCGGATAACCAATTTTGGTGAAGTGCGGATGCGGATGTTGGATTTTCTAAAGTGCAGATAAGGATGTTAATTTTGATGAGGATATATATATATATATATATATATATATATATATATATATATATATATATATATATATATATATATATATATATATATATATATATATATATATATGACGTCGTAGTCATATGGTTAGCCTGTTATTCTTGAATAATGCACTAGGTCCAGGGTTCGA
The DNA here is from genome assembly GCA_009176605.1 of Armadillidium nasatum. Classification (NCBI taxonomy): domain Eukaryota; kingdom Metazoa; phylum Arthropoda; class Malacostraca; order Isopoda; family Armadillidiidae; genus Armadillidium; species Armadillidium nasatum. Next base: position 35,822 of record SEYY01023043.1, on the reverse strand, counting down.
TACCCTAGGAGGAAGTGTATTGACTGACATCGCAGAGAAGTTAAGTCCTCTTTTATATTTATGCTGCTCCTTAGCTCAGAAGATAGAGCACTCGCATTGTAAGCGAGATGTCCAGGGTTAGAGGCTTGGTTTCAGTAGAGAAATTTGGGAAATTCTCTCTTGCACTTAGCCTCCCCCCCCTTATGCGTAATAAGTACATCTGCGGAATGCTTACTACAGGTGGGATCAAAGTCGGCATCAGTGATAGATATGCCCAGTCAGTGGATGTTTGCCGTCAACCCGTGAAATCCTTGATTCATCCTCGAATGAACCTGATGACAGGGATAATATCGCTCCCTTTGAGCGGATTTTGATTATATATATATATATATATATATATATATATATATATATATATATATATATATATATATATATATATATATATATATATATATATATATATATATATATATATATATATATATATATATATATATATATATATATATATATATATATATATATATATATATATATATATATATATATATATATATATTATATATATATATATATATATATATATATATATATATATATATATATATATATATATATATATATATATATGTGACCCTTAATCAATTTTAGAAAAATTAAAGAGTTTCCACATACTCATTTAATACACTGTGAGAGTTTCAAACGTTATCTCGGTCCGTCTTCAGCACAAACTAAATTTTACAAATTTATATATTAAAATGCAATCAAAATATAAATTCACTATCTATAAATAAGATATTAAAAATAATAATAATTACAATAAATAATTAAAATAAAGTAATAATATTGATATTGAAATAACAGATAAAAATTAAAAGGCTGGACTATTTTAGGATAAAAAGAACTTCATTATTGAGTGAAAAGAACAACAGAAAAAGCTTATCATTTTATGATGAGCAATGAGTTTTTATATATAAAACTCGTATCCTGCTATCAAGAAGAGAAGACGCATGTTGAAGGATAGAAAAATTGGAAGAAGAAGAGGGTAGGTATCTACAAGGTCTTTTATGCGAGAGTGTTCAGGGGAGCAAAGAAAATGGTCAGTTCTAAAGGAAACTCTTCTTTGCTAATAAATCCTTACTTTTAATTGTAGATCAGCTTGGCGTACAGACGTCGCATTACAGCTGGCACACTTAAATAAATAAATTAATGGGGATTGTGAAGCATAGGGTGAGATTCTTTGTGTCCGAAGAGAGTATGAGTTGAGTGGGAGTTATAATTTTTAAAAATGAACTGGCATTTGGAGAATGTATCCTCAGCTATAGTAAGAATATTTCCATAAAGGTGAGACGAAAATGATACTATATACAGAAGTTATAAGAATATTATTTTGTTCAGATACAGTAGGAAAAAGAAGTGCAAACTGAAGATATTAGTGAGAAACTCGTTAATACTTTTTCCACTTGGAACATTGTGAACAAATTATAATGGAAAAATTCCATCTCTATATGAACTATATATATATATATATATATATATATATATATATATATATATATATATATATATATATATATATATATATATATATATATATATATATATATATATATATATATATATTCTAATTTATATATATAAGTAGTATACATGGCACTTTCTCAGGGTGCCTGATTCTGTCGAAAAGTAGCTAAATCTGGCAACCTGTCCGACCTCAGGAAACAACGTATGACGATTTGCCTTTGGTTTATGCTCTTTTGGGACCCTTCGGGATTGTTCAGGGCTAAATACCTTTTATACTGTTTTCACTGAATATTTACCCGATTTCTCATGATAAAGACCATATCCTCACCAGCAGTCGTTGTAACGCGTCCTTCAAAATATACATTTCATTTATTGACCATACTTTTGCTTGAATAATTCAAACACACATACTCAGTGGCGGCTCGTGTAAACTTGGTAAGGAGGGGCTGCAAGTTTATATATATATATATATATATATATATATATATATATATATATATATATATATATATATATATATATATATATATATATATATATATATAATATTCTAAACGTACCTGATGGTTCTGAATATGTTACTGGGTTTAAAAGCATACTGCCATATTACACCAAATTATATATATTTCACATTTTTTTACACTATTCTTACTCAATCGCTAAATTTATCTTCCTTCAAAATTGGAGAAATTTATCTCACAAAAACAGACGCTGCCAAACGTACGATGTCTTTTAACATATTAAAAAAACAATTATTACGTACGTATTAAAATTATTATAAGATTTTTTTTCTATTTCCCAATTTTTCTTACTTAAAATTCTGCAAGGATTCCAAAAATATTATAGTTTTTGTAATATTTAAATATGTAGAAGTGCAGTCTGGCCAGAATGTTTATATATATATATATATATATATATATATATATATATATATATATATATATATATATATATATATATATATATATATATATATATATATATATATATATATATATATATATATATATCGAACAAGAAAAAAACATATTTCTGGCACTTCAATCGGGCTAATTGGGGGGCAATGCGCCGCTTCTTTGCTAACTATCATTGGAGTGAATTTTGCTTTGTCTCGGGGGACGCTTCTGTCTCTGCTGAAAAGGTAGGGGCCGTAATCCTTGACGGGATGGGCAGATTCATTCCATCTTCAACTAAATCTTTTTCTCCTCAAAATCCTTGGTTCGATGGCAATTGTTCTCTTGCCCTTCGTGAGAGAGACAATGCTTATCGTGAATGGAAAAACTCTCCTTCTCCTATCACTCTTGCTAATTTTCATTCAGTTCGGAATCGCTGCAGGGATTTTCTTAGACGGAATAAGCGTACTTTCATAAAAAGGAATTGCGCTGACCTCCATGGCTCTCCTACTGATAAAAATTTCTGGCCTCTTGTCAAAAATATCTCTAACAACTTCTGTAAATCTGCCTTTCCTCCTCTTATTCGCTCTGATGGCTCTGTTGCTAATACTCCTTCTGAAAAGGCTAATCTCTTCGGCCTCCTTTTTTAATCTAATTCTACCATACTCGATTCAGGCATCCCTCCTCCTACTCCTTTTCCTCTCAGGTGTCCCATGTCTGTACCTGTAATTACTCATGATTAGGTGCATGAGATCCTGATATCTATGAACGTCAGGAAGGCCAGTGGCCCGGATGGCATTCCCCCTCGTATTCTGAGGGACTGTGCATCCAAGTTAGCGCCTATCCTCGTTCAGCTCTACTCTCTATGCCTTAATACTAATACTTTTCCTCAATGCTTGAAGCGTGCATTTGTTTAACCAATCCCGAAAAAAGGTAGTCGCTCTGACCCTTCTAACTATCGACCTATCGCTCTCACCTGTGTTCTATCAAAAATTTTTGAAACTCTTCTCAACTCTCATTTCCTAGATCATTTGGAGTCTCATTCTCTTCTTTCTTATCACCAGTATGGCTTTCGACGCTCGAGGTCAACTGGTGACATACTTTCCTATCTTACTGATCTATGGTCTTCTGCCCTTAGGGACTTCGGGGAGTCTTGTGTGGTGGCGCTTGACATATCCAAGGCTTTTGACTGGGTAGCATGCGTCACTTTTCTCCAAGCTCCCCTCCTTTTGGTTTCCTCCTTCTCTTTGCTTACTATTGTCTACTTTTCTCTCAGATCGCTCCATTACGGCAGTTGTAGATGGAGCGACCTCTTCCTCCTTTTCTGTCAACTGTGGTGTTCCTCAGGGTTCTGTTTTATCTCCAACCTTATTCTTACTTTTCATTAACGATCTTCTCAACTGCACTTCTAACTCTGTTCACTCTTATGCTGATGATTCAACTCTACATTCTTCTACTCATTTCAAATCTGCTCCCTCTTTTGCTTCTAGAGTTACTTCTCGTCTTCAACTTTCCGATTCTATTCTTGCCGATCTGGATGGGATTTTCCGGTGGGGTTATAGCAACCTTGTGAAATTCAACTCTTTAAAAACTCAACTTCTTCACATATCTCCCTCTCAAAAACACCTCCTAACTTTCCTATCCTCTTCGATGGCTCTCCCGTCTCACCTGTAAATAACATTAACATTCATGGTCTAAACATAAACAACAACTATCTTGGAAACCACATATCACAATGGTAGCTAAAGTGGCCTCTAAGAAGCTGGTAGTTCTGTTCAGATTGTGAGAATTTTTTCCTTCTGAACAGTTACTCCAAATATATAGGGGTCTTATTCGCCCTTGTATGGAGAACTGTTCTCACATTTGGGGGGACTCCGGCTCCTCCTCTCTTCTGGATAGAGTTGAGTCAAAAGCAAAAAGATTAATTAACTGTCTCCTACTTTCAAACTCTCTTGACCCTCTATCTCTGCGACGTGACGTTGGCGTGTTATATCTTTTCTACAGGTACTACAATGGCAGGTGCTCGAGGGAATTGGTCTCTCGCATTCCTCCACCATTGCGTCGTCCTCGTTGCACAAGGGGTGCCCTGCTTTCTCACCAACTTTTGTGTGGACGTAGGAAATCCCAGGCTAGCCCGTTGTGGTACCTCTTTCTTTTCAGCCACCTCTATTCTGTGGATCTCTCTACCTTCATCTATTTTTCCTCCTGTATTTAATCTTCCACTCTTCAAGGCTTCCGTCTGCGCCCACCTGAGGACTGTGCGTTAGGTGTGTATGTTTAAAAGAATCTTATCATATATATATATATATATATATATATATATATATATATATATATATATATATATATATATATATATATATATATATATATATATATATATATATATATATATATATATATATATATATATATATATAGTGATGGATCGTATGTCATTTTCTCATTTGTGGATTCGGATGCTGATTTCGAATTTTCGTCAGGCACGGATGCGGATGCGGATGTATACTTTTCACAACTGCAAACGCAAATGTTAATTTTGATGAGGATACTCCGCAGATGCCATTACTATATATATATATATATATATATATATATATATATATATATTATATATATATATATATATATATATATATATATATATATATATATATATATATATGTATATATATATATAATTATATTCAAGATTTTAAAGTCTGCTATAACTCTCACAGACTATTTTCTATATACAAAATTAATGTCTGCTACTGGACTCGAACCAAAAACTTTTGAGATAGTAAGTCTAGCGCGGTAACGACTCTGCTACGACAGTACATAAGGGAATCTCATTGGAACTTGCTCACGTTTTAAATTCGTGAAGTCAAGTCCAAAGGACTCCCCCGACTGCAACACGAGTAGAGGGTAGCGAGGTCAAAGGTCGAGTCCATCGCTCGCAGACAGTTATATTCAAGATATTAAAGTCTGCTATAACTCTCACAGACTTTATTCTATATATAAAATTAATGTCTGCTATTGGACTCGAACCACCAACCTGCGCTAGAATTACCATCTTAAAGGTTGTTGATTCGAGTCCAATAGCAAACATTAATTTTTTATATAGAAAATAGTCTGTAAGAGTTATAGCAGACTAAAATCTTGAATGTAACTGTCTGCGAGCGATGGATACGACCTTTGACCTCGTTACCCTCTGCTCGTGTTGCAGTCGGGGGAGTCCTTTGGACTTGACGTCACGAATTTAAAACGTGAGCAAGTTCCAATGCGATTCCCTTTTGTACTGCCGTAGCAGAGTGGTTAGCGCACTAGACTTACCATCTTAAAGGTTGTTGGTTCGAGTCCAAACGCAAACATTAATTTTCTGTATATATATATATATATATATATATATATATATATATATATATATATATATATATATATATATATATATATATATATATATATATATATATATATATATATATATATATATATATATATATATATATATATATATATATATATATATATATATATATATATATATATATATATATATATATATATATATATATATATATATATATATATATATATATATATATATATATATATATATATATATATATATATATATATATATATATATATATATATATATATATATATATATATATATATATATATATATATATATATATATATATATATATATATATATATATATATATATATATATATATATATATATATATATATATATATATATATATAAGTAGTATATGCATCACTTTCGGCAGATGCCAGATTTAAAAATCTGGCAACCTAAGCCAGAACGGGATTTTGATTTGCAATGCAAATCACTCCGCTCAAATTGATCTCACGCTCTTTCCTGACATCATTTTGGGGCGTTCAACGCATTGAAATTGGCCTCAAGTCTGAGTTTGCAAAATCGCTGAGTTCACCTCACTTTCTTTCCTGACCATTTTCTTTACGGTTCAGTTCGGCTGAAGTTGACTCGAATCTGGGGGTCCAGGGCCATTGAACCGACAAAGAAAATGTCAGGAAGGTCCCTGAGAATGCAGGATTGCAATCAAATGCAGAAAAGACCGTTAGGGACAGGTTGCCAGATTTTTAAATCTGGCATCTGCCGAAAGTGATACATATACTACTATATATATATATATATATATATATATATATATATATATATATATATATATATATATATATATATATATATATATATATATATATATATATATATATATATATATATATATATATATATTAAAATTTTAGGATATGAAATGAAAAGTTAATAAAAACAAAGATGGTATATTTTGCAGAATTAATAGGAGATAAATTTGATACGATCCGAACCAAGAGTCAAGGTTGGTTTCTCCCAAATTTGCATAAGATTAACTTGTATTCAAAAGAGCATCTCTGTAAATGCGATATAAAAAAACAGATTTTAGTTAAGAATGAGATTATGAACAACTTCTAAACGAAAGGACACAAATAAAGAACTTACTCATGCAGATCTTAATAGAAAAGATTCTTCTTTTCTTGAGAAATATTTATTTCCTCACACGGGAACCTTTAGATTGAACAAGTCCTCTCGTCTAGAAGCTTTATTACATAAACTCTTCACTGCAGTAATGATATGAATAATCTAGTGAAAGAATATATAATCGACAGATTAAATAGTCAACTTTATTTTGAATCAAATGATATGTTTCATATATATTGAATGAAATGTTTAAGAACTTTTTTGACAATTAAAGTTTTCAACTTGAAATCTATTCGAGAATGTTATTTAAGATAATTTTCTTAAAGACAGCAAAAATGAAATTTCCTTTACGGATTCGAAAAGATAACTTGTCATTACGACTTCAAAATGGGAACTGAACTTTTTAATGAATAATGACTTTCAATTTTACATTCAGTGCTGAAATTTTAGCTATATGATTTTAACATTTTTAGCCATATGAAATTATAATTTTTATAATATATATATATATATATATATATATATATATATATATATATATATATATATATATATATATATATATATATATATATATATATATATATATATATATATATATATATATATATATATATATATATATATATATTATATATATATATATATATATATATATATATATATATAATATATATAATGTAATATAATAATATATTTATATAATATAATATATGGATTTAGATAGGGATCGAGTTGCTACAGTGATTCTAAGCAGAAGAGCTTGAAAACCGTTCTACTAAGCCTTCTATTTTGGGAAGGCGGCGTAGCTCGGTGGTAGAGCCTTCTGTACATTGTATAACGGCGACCCTGTTGTCAGTAGGTTTCGAATGTCCTGGTGTGCGGAAAATTTTTCTCTGTCTATATATATATATATATATATATATATATATATATATATATATATATATATATATATATATATATATATATATATATATATATATATATATATATATATATATATATATATAGTGATGGATCGTATTTCCTATTTTCTCATTTGTAGATACTGATACTGATTTCGAATTTTCGTCAGGTGTGGATGCGGATGCGGATGTATACTTTTCACAACTGCAAACGCAGATGTTAATTTTGATGAGGAACTCTCCGCAGATGCCATATACACTATATATATATATATATATATATATATATATATATATATATATATATATATATATATATATATATATATATATATATATATATATATATATATATATATATATATATATATATATATATATATATATATATATATATATATATATATATATATATATATATATATATATATATATATATATATATATATATATATATATATATATATATATATATATATATATATATATATATATATATATATATATAGGCTTGAACTTGTAGGTCTTCAAAACTCATAGCAACATTATTAAAACGTTCACACATTTGCGGAGACAAGTCTCAAATTGCTCGATTTTATACACAAAGAAAATAATTGCTTTCAACGTAATTTAGCGATGAAGAGCGAAGAATTTGATCCTTTCTTCAGATTTTTATATCATTATCATCGTATAATTTTTTTTATAACCTTTGAAAATGACATTCATCGACCTAATAGTGTTTAATGAAGGCCTTAAAATTATGAATTATGTCTTGAATATCATTTCAGATCAAATTCTTTCTTCTTCTTCTTCTTCTTCTTCTTCTTCTTCTTCTTCTTCTTCTTCTTCTTCTTCTTCTTCTTCTTTTTCTTCTTCTTCTTCTTCTTCTTCTGTTATAAAAATATATTCCAAACGAAAGTATTTTGAAAAACTGAATAATTTTATTCTTTTCTCCTCCAATCGCGTGTCACTTCATTAAGTTAGGATCGATAAAGAATTTTATCATTTTTAACTATTTATTTTGATGTTACAACTCTACTTAATTGATGTAAATAAAGGATTTGATTAGGATTTTTGGTTAAATTTTTTTCCTTTACACTAAATAGTTTTCAATCTCAATTTTCTTATTTTCTGAAGAAGAACATATAAAGAAGTATTATAAATAAAAGCATATAACTTATGCATCCTTATATAATATATATATATATATATATATATATATATATATATATATATATATATATATATATATATATATATATATATATATATATATATATATATATATATATATATATATATATATATATATATATATATATATATATATATATATATATATATATAAATATATATATATATAGTAGGACCCTGAAACTGAAATACGGCACTGTGCCAAGTGAGGGGAAAGAGTGCCAATCAGGGGAATCCATAGTCCTTCATGAGGTGTATATGGGGGGCAGAGCCCCCCTTTTCATTGTCTTTCGCGAGGTTTTTTAATCCGATTAATAGGATAATCCGATAAATAGTCACATAATCCCATAATTAATTAGGTTAATCCCTTAATCCTCGCCCCTTTTTGACACTTAACCCTTTAAGCTCCGTCCCTTTTTTCTTTGTACATGCCGCCAGGCACGTGCCAAGCCTTATTTGACCCTCATGTGCTCGTGCCAGGGCCTAACTCATGCTCTTGCTATTTCTAGCACTTTCCAGAACTTGGCACTCATGCCTCTTGGCATGAAGGGAGAGCCAATGTCAATTGGCACTAAGGGAAGTGCCAGTTGCACTGAGGGGAGTGCCAGCGATAGCTGGCACTGAGGGTAAGGCATCATCCGACACCAAATCCGGCAACATTCGGGGACATCCTTTGATATCCGGTAACATCTGGCTGCATCCATGGACCAATCAGGATGCAGGCGCTCTCGATGATGACGTCATCTGCGCATGGGCATACACCTTATCCTTTGACGTCATGGCACGGGGCTATCTTGAGATTATGACGTCATCCCTCCGCTATTTTTTTCTTCATAACGGATTATTCTTGATTACGTGGTTTTTATTTCCGTAGATTTTTTCCGTAGTTATTTTTCAGCCATTTTGATCTCATGGTTTCTATATGGGAACATACGTAAACGCTCACACACACACACCTTATCCTGTGACGTTATGCTAGCTTATTCTAATATCTTCTTACACACTCTAGTACGTGGCATCCATGCCTAACCTGTGACGTCATGGCACGAGCTATCTTAAGACTATGACATCATCCGACCGCTATTTTTTCTTAACCACCTGATTTTTCTTTATCACGTGATTATTCTTGATCACGTGGTTTTAATTTCCGTAGATTTTTTTCCCGTAGATTTTCTTCGGCGATTCCGATTGGCTCTCAGGTCCAAAGCCGTGAAGTGGGGGTCTTTCGCAGGTGCAGGAGCGTCGGACGCGGAATATTCGCGGGGAGCGACCGCATGTCGCGCTATTCGGCGGAATAACGCAACGCGGCGCTCGAATGCATGCATAGACATTCATGACGTCATCATCACGTGACATTTTATTTGTACCACTTTCAAATATTATGACGTCATGAACAAATTCTTATGGCCTCATACTTTTTTTCTTTATTTATTAGCAATCAAGTCCTGACTTGATATTTTTTACTTAATTTAAGCAAACATCTCTGTATTTTTTTCTCTTTTCTTTTTATTTTTTATTTTTTATTTATTTTTCATTTTTATTTTTATTTATTAATTTTTTTTATTTTTCATTTTTATTTTTTCTAATTATTTTCTTTTTATTTATTTTTTCTTTTCATTTTTTCTTTTTTTTAATTTTTAATTTCATTTTTATTTATTAAATTAATATGAACATTTTATACCTTTACGTAATAAAACATGAAATTAATACTCACACACACACAGATATATACGTACACACATCAAATATAAAAAATTCCAAAAGGGAATGTAAACACATTGTCTTTTTTATTTTATTTATTACGTAATTACTAACAATATAATCATTCACATACAAATTTTTAATATTAAATATATTTATATTATTATAAGATACATTTTTTAAAACACATTTTATAAAATAAATACAATATAATCCGTACAGTTAGAGTTAGGCGGTTGTACAAGAAAACACAATGTCTTTACATGATGAATATTATTATATTTAAAAAAGCAAGTTATATAATGATGGTTTAACATAAATTCCAAATTTAATGGATCCAAAAAATAAACATCATTATTTTTATTTTTATAAAGAGAGATCCAAGTTCCTCCGCTGACAATTCGAGGCGACGTATTGAAGATAAGTCCTGAATCTATTTCTAATTTCACTGAGACGTGTTCATCACAAGCAAACACGCCTTTTTTCATTTTCAAAAACGCTTAAAATTTTATCTTCATTCATCTTTAATAATTCAAGGTTATATTTCTTACTCGATCAATCTCGTTGAGTTGAGGATGTTCCATATATGCAAAGACTGAGATAGGATAGGTCATTGCTTTGTCAAAAGTTAAACTTAGTCCCAATGTTCCTTACAATGTTGAGATGATAAGCATTACACGCTGAAAGATCGGGTGTAAGATCATAAGCGTACAAGCTACTATTTTCAACATATGAATTCAAATCAATACCAGTCCCGTTATCACCACAAGACACAGTATTCAAAATTAAATCGTAAAAAGATCGTGAACATAATGAATTCAATACATTGTAACTTCGTCCGTATGGTTGTCCGTTTACATGTAAACTAATAGATCTAATCCAAAATGTGTAAACCTGAATGGAGATTTTGTGTAACTTTCTGAGTACACATCATGCTCTACAATTCCAATTATTACTTTCTGTGGAAGACTACCATTGACTATATTCGAAATATTAATATTTGATAATCCTTGTGTGAAGTTAAAAATTTTTGTCTCAATTCTTCTTATGGGAAATTTTGCGGTAGTCTCAAGAAGAGATTTCTCAATCTCTAAATGTTTCTGTGGAACTAATTTTACTTTTCTTACATATAAATAAGCATCTAATAACTTAAATTTAGGTTTTGCTGCTCAGTTGTAGCATTAGTAGCACTCAATTCACCAAGTACAAATGGTGAGGTTGCTCTTACGAACCGTACACGTGTCTCTACAAAAGGTAGTATAAGCCTTTCTTGTGAGAAAATATCCTCATTTATTCTTCCATGATATTCATATGTTTTATTTTGGGATTTACCACACCTACTCCGATGTTTTTCAATGTCTTTGAAACTGTAAAACCCACAAGATTGTAAATGAGATTGTTTCTCATCGTCTGAGTAATTTAATAAGTGTTCAAAATAACTTTTAAAAGGATAACTTGCAGCTAATGCTTCAAAAGAAGTTTCATTTAAAAATACTTGAATCTGGCTAAATCACGCGTATAAGAAATTTGTTTCAGTATACACAAGGTGATCATCCGGACTCGGGAGGTCTGAACGAACATCAGCGTTTACTAACTTTACTTTTAAATATAAAAATACATTCGAAGAGTCAACGTATTGGTCTGAAGTTCCCGGTACGTTAAATTCTAAAGGGACATCAGTGTTCATAATAGAGTGTACAGGGTTAATACAGATAAAGTTGGTTTCACCTTCACTGGTATATGTAGGGTTGACGGAGAAGAGATCTAACTCTGTTTTGCAACAGTCGGGACTTGAGGGGTGAAGGAAGTATATCTTGTTTCCACGAGAACTAAACGAATAACGAACCACGACATTACTGCCATTGGTCTTATATTAATATTAATTCCTAGATGAGTGCTTACCTAAAAGTCAAATACATAAATTTTTTTCCTTTATTCTACGTTTTACAATCTTCTTATTCTTCTTCCCTTTTATTACCTTCTTACCAACACCAGCCAGTCATCTTTCGACGTATTTTTCGTTTAACATCATCTAACAATTCACCAGATGCATCAGCAATACGACTTTTTAAGGCTTCACGTGGGTTAACACCTCCTACAACATCGCGTAGTGTGTTTACTCCTGTCTTTGCAACCTTTTTAGCGAGATATTTTTCACTGGATTTAAATATAGGCAATGCACCTCCTCACCAATTTAGCGAAAAAAAACCTAGATCGTACCCTTTCTGCATTCTAGCTCCTCTAAAAACTCTCTCCCTCTTTATTATTATTTATTATTATTATCGGAGCTTCTTTCTAATATGTACTTTGCACAATGCAGTACCGTTAGTGAATGGAAAAGGATTACCTTCGACGTCTCTTATATAAATAAGAATCGAGTTCAAATAAGATTTACACAACTGTAAATAGCGTACACTGGGGAATGTTAGGACTCTCTGTTCACGAGGAATATGAACAATTCTAAGTACAGGAGCTTTTGTATTTCCAACATATTGATGCTCGACAATATCTGTGTATATGTACGCCATACCCGGATTCTCTAGCAACTCTGAAGGATTACACACTAACTGAATAGAGTTTGTAACCTCTACTTTTACAACATTTTGTTCTAAGTATTCTTCAATAGTAGGCATGTATCTCATTAAATTATGTAGAGAAGACTCGGTTACTGAATTAAGTCGTATTGCCTCTTCTACAGGAGATTCAGGGAGGTAAATACACTTCCGAAACCAGTCTGAACGTTGGAAAATAAATGATCTTCTATCTTTCAAATTGGCGTGTACTACAGATCTTAAACTAATGAGTTCATATTCCTCATTTGGGGCTTTATTAGTTTGAAAAAATAAATCTCTGCATAGCCGACTCAGTAAAAATCTACTATTTAAGTATCTAATCAGGTCAGGAAGAGACTTGTATAAACCTCTCTTTACATGAAACTCCTCCCAATAAAAATTAACACCGTTGAGTTTTACAGAACTTAATCTCTTTCACATTAGATATTTTCAATATAGTTTTTACGAATTTTATACTTCTGAAAATTTGTTAATTTTTCGTCTTCAATAATTAATTTCCGTCTATCTTTAGACTTTAGTTTTTTGAATTTATCCATAATAGGTAAGTATTTTTTAACCAGTATGCTCATTATTCAGCAATGTATACAGTTTATATTTCGTTAGGTGAAATATTTGTTCGTAGCGGAACTCTAAACTTGTCCTTAGGATGAAGATCGCACAATAAATAACCATGCGGAATAGATGTTAACTCTTTATATATTTTTAGAAGTTCTTTACGCTGAGTCGGAAACATTTGTGTTGATAATATATTTACTTAACTCATATCACGTCTTTGACCAAATAAGATTAAGTATTGTGTGCTTAACGAAATATCTCTCATATAACGATTGATGGAAGATATTTTGAGTTATAAAAAACACAGCAATATTCATATGATGAGAATAAACCGTAAATGCCTCAGCTATATCCTCATTTAATTTATGCATCAGATCATTCAACACAATTATTTTATGACCTGGTATTCCTTGAAGAGACTTTATATATTAAATACCTTCATGGAAGTCAATTACATCTTTAAACTCGTTAAACATTTCTTGGTAAACATTAAAACACCAGATAATTTTTGTGACCGATTTCTCGAAGATATCAACATGTTTTAATATATTTAATAAAAATGTTTTTCCACAACCTGTAGGTCCAGCAATTAAACACGTTGCAGGGCTACGGAGCATAAACTTAGCAACATTCATTCTTTTCAAATATTTACACAAGAATGGATAAGAATATTTAAAAATATATATATATTCATAGAGTTGGTAAGAAAACAAAAAGTAATTCAAGATTTTATTAGTGTTTATAATATTATACCGATATATTGTTTTATTAACTTTTATAATGATAATATCACGACTTAACATCAATTTATTAACTTTTAATGATATTATCACTTGGAAAATAATACCAATATATTTTTATTAACATTTATAAAAACAAATGTTTTCATTTAACATCAGTTTATTAACATATATTACTATCACTTAATTAAGATTTAATAACTTCTTAGCATTTATAATATTATTAACATTTTCACTTGATAAATATTTTAAATTAGAATCTTACATTCCCCATAAGTCAATAGTTTCTTTTAAATACAGAGGAAATTTATATAATGAAAAATACTATTACCAGGGATATGTATTGCTTCAGGGTCCTTAATCTGTGGTTTCAGTACCTCTTTGCTCCATCGTACGCCGAAATCAAGTCTGTCAGCCTTCTCCATTATTTAGGTACTTGTAAAGTTGGGATCTTCATATTTCAAATCTTTATACATTGCGTAGATTATTGCATATGCTTTTCCTATATATTCTTCAAATTTAATAACTTTTTCCATTTTTACTTCAAATTCTTCACGTAATTTTAGAAAACCACCAATTTGATCTGCACCGCTGATTGTAAATCCGTAATTGTTGAATACGTTTAGCATCCAATATAGATTTTAAATTTGAACATATTTCGTCTCCAGGTATTTTTGCTTCAAATAATTGGGAATATTATTCATAACTCCAGAAAGTAATTGTTTCAAAAATTTCTCTCATCTGACTAACCGAGATAAACAATGGTCTATTTTTACTAGGCGTGGAAGTGGAACAACTAAAATAATGATCACCATTTATTTTTCTCTGAAAAGTGAACTTTATATTTTCATAGTTGATTTTCTAATTCAGAAGTTCTGGAACTCTAACACATTTGAAGACGCGGGGAGAATCCATCTTGAAAGTGAGAGGAAGCAGTAGAATCTAATTCGGAACCTCTGAGATGATGAAATATTAAGGAAAAATTAAGCCCTTATCTATAAATACGTACCCAAACTGATTGTTCTTGATGTTCTAATCCCTTGAAAAGGGACTTCAGGTACTCGTGTTTATTTTTCTTTACTCCTTAATCACCTACTATCTCTAATCCTCTTATTGTGATGAAATATTAAGGAAAAAATAAGGATCTTACCTGTAAATACGTTCCCAAACCGATTATTCTTGATGTTCTAATCCTCTGAAAAGATATCTAGGTACTCGTGTTTATCATTCCTTTACTCCTTAATCACCTACTTTCTCTAATCCTCCTATTGTGATGAAATATTGAGGAAAAATACAGCTCTTATCTGTAAGTACGTTCCAAAACTGTTTATTCTTGATATCCTAAACCTATGAAAAGAGGCTCAGGTGATTTTCCTTTACTCATTAATTACTACTCATTCCCTCCCAAATCCTTTTTCAGTGATAAAATATTAAAGTAACTTCCTGTTAAAACAGAATCAGTCCCCATTGTTTTAAGACTAAATAAATTTCTCGATACTCTTTTCAACCAATCAGCTGCTGACTCTACAGTGACGTCGTAAATCTTACCGTATCTTCTTGGTTAACACGAACCAATCCGCTTTCAGTTCAAACATGACGTCAGAATCATAACCGTTTCTTATTGGTTAAGATGATCCAATCAGTTTTCAGTATCAGATTCCATGTGGAGTATAGCCTTGTTATTTAGTTCATATTCCATCTTCATACCAATAACATGTTACGTCTTCGTCGTTATGCAGCCATAGAAGATATTGTGACATGGGAAATTAAAATTCCAAAAAGTGAAGTTTCTTTACTATATATAAAAGAAGACCAGGATGACCCTGAAAATTTTACATGTGTATCTTATTTAGATCAAATAGAGAGTCCACGGGTATATATGAGCCCTAAAGAATTAATTGAAATATGCAAACATATTACTGGTTGGATTAGTGATAAATTTAAATCTCATAGTGCAATAAATCAATGGGGAGAAATCATCAGTGGTAGAAAAGAAACCGATAATAAGAGACTCACAATGACAGTGCTGTTATAAGAATGTTGTAGATATTAGAATTTGACGTAGATTAAAAGATATATTTGTACCTACGTCTCATGGATTTTGGCTTACAGACGATGTACAATTAAAATATCTATCACATATTTAAAAACTAATTGAAAGAAAATTAAAGGAAAAGAGTATGCTTGAAGAACATGTCAATACAGCTCATAGTGTTTTATATCAACAATATGTTGAATTGAAAAGTTTACACGGTGAACAGAGAGCTTTTAATCATATCATTAGTCTATTAAACATTGAAGAGTTTACTTTTTGTTTCAGAAAACAGTGGAGAGAAACTATTTGATGGCGAATACCGTAACTTTGATGTTTCAAATCGTGATCTATTTACTTATGTCACTATAGTCGGAATTGAAAATTTAAAAAAATACATTACGTATCATGATTTGTGTTAATGGGAGTTATGCAAAAACATGTCGGAACATAATCTTGAAACTACGTAAGTCAGCGTACTTTAATTGAATCATAAATTATTAGCATCGTAGAGGCCTACGAAGACCTCCTCAAAAATATCTACTTCTTTCCCTATCTCTACTACGTATACTTCATAATACCAACATGGGGATTTATAATTTTAGCCGTAAATTAATGTTTTATTCGATCATTATATATGCGAGTGAAATCTATGGATGAAGTCTCTGTTCCTACTGGTACTGCAAAAGGAAAATTACTTGCATTATGTGAGACTGAAAAAGAACTTAATCATCGTATACAGCTTACGGCATCTTTGAAAGAGGATACAGGTACCACAAACTTTGAAAAAGTGTTACTGGAGAATATGGTATCTCCTATTCTACAAGGATTTATTGAGAAATCCTGAACTAATTGTGATATAATCTTTGTGATTAATGTGACACTTTTTAATAAGAAAGTAACAAAACTATATTATCATAAAATTCTTACTAAAATTAGAGATGTAACGGATTATAAATTAACTGAGAGTAAAAAAAGAAATATATTAAAAGACATATTAGAGATTATAATTTGTATTACAAATAATATTCCAGTTTCAATACCTTTTCCCGATGGTGAAGAGTTTTCTGGTTATTAAAATAATGTATAATATTCATCATGTAAAGACATTGTGCTTTCCTGTACAACCACCAAACTAACTTGTGCAGATCATATTGTATTTATTTTATAAAATGTTTTTAAAAATGTATCTTTTAATAAGATTATAAATATATTTAATATTAAAAATTTGTATGTGAATGATTATATTATTAGTAATTACGTAATAAATAATATAAAATACATGTGTTTGCATTCCCTTTTTGAATTTTTTATATTTGCTGTTTGTACGTATTCATGTGGGTGTGTGTGCGTGTGTGCGTGTATTAATTTCATGTTTTACTACATGAAGGTATAAAATTTTCTTATTAATTTAATAAATAAAAATAAAAATAAAATATAAAAAAATTAGAAAAAATAAATAAAAAAATAAAAAAGTAGAAAATATAAAAATGAAAAATAAAAACAATAAATAAATAAAAATAAAAACTAAAAATAAATAAAACTAGAAAAAATAAAAAAGAAAAAGAAAAAAGAAAAAATAGAGATGTTTGCTGAAGTTATATAAAAAATATCAAGTCTGGACTCGAATGCTAAAAAATAAAGAAAAAAAGTATGACGTCTTAAGAATTTATGGTCATGATGTCATAATATTTGAAAGTGGTAAAAAATAAAATGTCACGTGATGATGACGTCATGAATGTTTGCGCGCCGCGTTGAGTTATTCCGCCAAATAGCTTGACATGTGGTCGCGCCCCGCGCTTACTCCGCGTCCGCTGCGTCTCGTCTTGCCCCGAGCGAGGGGTCTCACCGCTGCTATGAACCTGAGAGTTAACTACAAGAAAAACTACGGAAGTGAAGTAGGTAATAAACATAATTGCTATGTAACAATAGATGATTATTAAACAATCAATAATAATAATAATAATAATAATAATAATAATAATAATAATAATAATAATAATAATAATAATAATAATAATAATAATAATTTTATTATTATTAATAAAAATAACAAAAATAATAATAATTATATTAATTTCAAAGTTGAAAATGTGGAGGGTGAATAGAATAATTCGCTCATTCTAAGGTATGATGATCAAGTTGGTGCAGTGGTAGGGTGATGGAATTCAAACCAGAAGGTCAAGATTTCGAATCCTGATCTCACAATAGTTTTAAGTTCTTACTGTGAATATTGGACGAGGAGGAAGTTTGATTTTAACTCAATATATGGCGCTGCGGTCAAAAAAATATGGCGGGAAAATTCAAATCCAAGATGGAGGATAAAATCTACGGAAATAAAAACCACGTGACCAAAATGACGGATACTACGTGTCCAAAATGTGGATGCCAAATCCAAGATGGCGGAATTCAAGATGGCGAATGCCAGGAAGGCTAATACCAAATCCAAGATGGCGGAAACCTAATCCAAGATGGCAGATGCCTAATCCAAGATGGCGGATGCCTAATCCAAGACGGCGAACAGAGAACAAGTAGTTAAGAGAAAAAATCTACGGAAATAAAAACCGCGTGATCAAGAAAATATGGCGAAGGGATGACGTCATAGTCTCAAGTTAGCCCTGTGCCATGACGCATCAGGAGTAGGTGTGTGCGCCTGGGAATGCGCAAATGACGTCATTACCGAGAGTGCCATGTAAAATTGCAAAGAAGCTCTTGCAATAACACCTGACCCTCAATGCCAGCTGACACTGGCACCCTCTTCACCTCATGTTGACTTAGAGTTGCATGAGTACCAAGTGCTAAAAATTGCTAGAAAGTGCTTGAGAAAACTTGAAACAGATAGAAATAGACTCGGGAAAGGCATTAGTTAAGCCATGGCACTAGCACAAGAGTACCAAATAAGTATTGGCATGTGCCTGGCGGCACATACAAAGGAAAAGTGGGTGGGCCTTAAAGTGGTAAGTGACAAAAAGGGGCTAGGATTCAGGGATTAACATGATTAATTAGAGAATTATCAGGATTAATTAACGTATTATCCGATTAATCGACCAATTATCCTATTAATCGGATTAAAATCACCTCACGAAAGACCATAAAGGGGGCTCTACCCCCACTGAGGGGTTCCGCGCCATGCAATATTATATACATATATATATATATATATATATATATATATATATATATATATATATATATATATATATATATATATATATATATATATATATATATATATATATATATATATATATATATATATATATATATATATTATATATATATATTTATTATTTTATTATATTTTATTATATATATATATATATATATATATATATATATATATATATATATATATATATATATAATATATATATATATATATATATATATATATATATATATATATATATATATATATATATATATATATATATATATATATATATATATATATATATATATATATATATATATATATATATATATATATATATATATATATATATATATATATATATATATATATATATATATATATATATATATATATATATATATATATATATATATATATATATATATATATATATATATATATATATATATATATATATATATATATATATATATATATATATATATATATATATATATATATATATATATCAGTGATCCCACAACTTTCGAATCCGAATCCAAATCCGAATCCAGTCAATTTTGAATTCTCGAATCCTAATCCGAATCCATGAAAAAATCTCGAATCCGGATTCGGATATCACTAAATTATATAATATATATATATATATATATTATATATATATATATATATATATATATATATATATATATATATATATATATATATATATATATATATATATATATATATATATATATATATATATATATATAATTTAGATAACCACTATGATTAAAAATTCAACCATGGATGCATTAATTTATAATGTTTGGTAACTGCTGGTTCGGGGAATCGAACCCAAGCCCCAAAAGATGGAAGTCCGTTGCATTGACCACTACTCAGATGATGGTTCAAAAGGGAATAATCCAGAACTTCTACTGGCAGTATCCCTTCAATTCTTCCCCGACCACAACTTGGGCGTAGCGTCAACATGGGCCAGGTTCTGTCCTCGATGTAAATCGCAGTGCAGATGTTATAATTTAGATAACCACCATGATTAAAAATCAACCGTGGATGGATTAATTTATAATGTTTGGTAACTGCTGGTTCTGGGAAGTATTGAAGGGACTTTTCACCAGGCGATATGCCAGTAGAAGTTCTGGATTATTTCCTTTCGAACCATCAACGGAGTAGTGGTCAACGCAACGTACTTCCATCTTTTGGGGCCCGGGTTCGATTCCCCGAACCAGCAGTTACCAAACATAATAAATTAATGCATCCACGGTTGATTTTTAATCATAGTGGTTATCTAAATTATAACATCTGCACTGCGATTTATATTGAGGACAGAACCTGGCCCATGTTGACGCTACGCCCAATTTGTGGTCGGGGAAGTATTGAAGGGACTTTTCACTAGGGGATATGCCAGTAGAAGTTATGTATTGTTTCCTTTTGAACCATCAGCGGAGTAGTGGTCAACGAAACGGACTTCCATCTTTTGGGGCCCCGGTTCGATTCCCCGAACCAGCAGTTACCAAACATTATATATATATATATATAAATATATATATATATATATAATATATATATATATATTATATATATATATATATATATATATATATATATATATATATATATATATATATATATATATATCTTTTATTTACTTTCTCACCCCTGACCACCCCGCTCTGGGGAGGCCACACTTCGCTAATGAAGCCGCCTACCGCAGACGGCCTCCTCCAGAGATCACTTAAGGCAGAGATGTTCCAGAAGATTCTGGGGAGAAAATTAGAAGGACAGAGTAACAGGAAGTGCAACACGGTCTCCGGGGTCTCTCCGCATCTGGTAAAAGTGGGAGATGTTGTCTGGTTTATATTGTATTTGTGTTTGTATTGTTGTAAGTTTAGATGATGTCCACATCTCAGCCTTGATAGGGAGATTTGTGAGTGTCTTGGGAGGTTGCTGAAGTCGGGATTTATTTCGGGAGGGTGTGTGTTAAGAATGTTGTTTGGTGGTCTGTTGGTCAAGTAGGAATGTGATGGATGAATATGAATATGTTTGGTTATTGTGGTGCTGGGAGGGGATTGGGGATGTGATATATATTATATATATATATATATATATATATATATATATATATATATATATATATATATATATATATATATATATATATATATATATATATATAAATGTAAATTACTTTCACTCCCAGAAAGGCTCTAGCTTGTCAGCGGGATCAGCATACGTCTCCACTTTTTGCATGTCCCTGTACCGACTAGTTTCCGAGGCTGATCTCAGGGTTTTAACGAGCAAATTCAATTTCAGGCAGCGGCTTATATATATATATATATATATATATATATATATATATATATATATATATATATATATATATATATATATATATATATATATATATATATATATATATATATATATATATATATATATATATATATATATATATATATATATATATATATATATATATATATATATATATATATATATATATATATATATATATATATATATATATATATATATATATATATATATATATATATATATATATATATATATATATATATATATATATATATATATATATATATATATATATATATATATATATATATATATATATATATATATATATATATATATATATATATATATATATATATATATATATATATATATATATATAATATATATATATATATATATATATATATATATATATATATATATATATATATATATATTATATATATATATATATATATATATATATATATATATATATATATATATATATATATATATATATATATATATATATATATATATATATTTAACGGAGTTGAGACAATTTCTCACCCTACCTTGTGCCAAAAGAAGAATCTGTATTGTACGTAGGTATTTTCCATCAATATCATAACAGTTTTTTTTAATAATTGTGGAAACTGACTCTTTGTTATAACCCTTAATATTGTTAGGCACTAGTTAATTTAAAAAGTTTCTTGAAATAAGAGAACAATTATTGTAGTTGAAATAATGATGCCATTTGAATCAGCCAATGAGAAACGAGCTTTCTTTTGAAGTGGAATTCTTCCGCTTGAGGAGGGACTTGCAGTGAGAGAAGGCGATAGTTTAGCACCAGAGAGAGTCTTGGTAATTAAAATATTTATGATAATAAAAATGAAAGTGATGATAGTGTTAATAATGATAATAATAATAATAATAATAATAATATTATTAATAATGACAATTATAAATATAATAGTAACGTGAATGGAAGGGATAATATTAATAATAATAATAATTAATATTAATTAATAATAATAAAATTAATAATAAAAACAATAATAATAATAATAATAATAATAATAATAATAATAATAATAATAATAATAATAATAATAATAATAACAATAGTAATTATAGTAATTGAATGTGGTAATTGTTGTGATTGGTATATGCTATAGAGGACTGCACTTGGAAGGAATAACTACAATAAGGGAAAGAAATAAAAAGAGAGAAAAAGAGAAATAACAAAAACGAAATGAAGTTAAAATCGTATGGGAAGTAAGGAAGAAATTTCAGATATTGGTCTTGAATTCAAAACCATGTCGACTTACTAGTGAACGCATCTAGGACAGTGCTGTTTGCCGCCTAGCTGAAGGGATAGCAATGACTCATTCTTCTGACGAAATGAAGCGCCGAAAAGAGGCCCACCGCAGAAAAATATTGCTAAACAAAGAACTTTTAAAACCAGACGTTCAAGAGAAGCACTATGCGGAAGAAAAGAAATACTGGAGCCTTCCAAGCAATCCGAACCGAACTACAGGAGATCAAAGATAAACAACCACCTAGAAAAATTCTGCGGTAATAATTTTACAATTTTCAGGATTAAAAATAGGTGTTCGCATATATGCTAAAGGATGATGGTCAAATTTTCCAATTACCTACAGTAGTGGTGATCGTTAAATGCTGTAGAGAACTGCATTTGGAAAAAAATATACCAAAGTGGGGTTTTCTTACAAAATTGCTGGAGCAACAGTAACGCGGTCCGAAGGGAATTCGTCGAACATAAAACCCAAAAAATGAAAAAGAAATTTCAGATTTTAATAAATTCAAAATGTATCGCTTTAATGAGATCGTCCTAGAATTTCAGTGTCAAATAGGTGGAAGAGGTTGTAGAAATGCATTTACGCAACTCCAAACATAACGGGTGGCTGTAAATAAGCGTGAGCTCATAGAAAGCCGTTTACCAGTGAATTTGCAACACAAGAGCTCTTCCAATACCAGGATTTCAATAAAAGCAATACGTGGAATAAAATAAAAACTGGAGCTTCCCCAGCAATCCGAATTGAACTACAAAAGGAATCGAAAAACGAATGGTCACCTAGAAAAATTCTACGGTAATGAGGATACAATTTTCAGAATAAAAAATAGATGGTCGCATACTTATTAAAAGGATGATGGACAAATTTCCCATTTACCTTCAAGCTTTGGAAAATTTATGTGGGGTTTAAACAACTTGTAACGGAGTTAACACAACTCCTCACCCCACCTTGTGCCAAAAGAAGAATCTGTATTGAACATCGGTATTTTTCTTCAATATCAAAATACGTATTGTTTAATAATGGCTCATTGTATTAACTGACTCTTTGTTTTAACCCTTAATGTTGCTAGGCACTAGTTAATTTAATAAGGTTCTTGAAATAAGATAACACTTATTATAGTTGAAATAATGATGCCATTTGAATCAGCCAATGAGAAACGGGCTCTCTCTTGAAGTGGAATTCTTCCGCTTGAGGAGGGACTTGCAGTGAGAGAAGGCGATAGTTTAGCACCAGAGAGAGTCTTGGTAAGAGTTCACGTTCTGTAATTCCAAGGCGAGCTGAACGAATATATATATATTAATAACCGACTTATAAATCACAACTAATTAACATTGAAGATCTTAGAAGTGCTCAATCCTGTGTTATAATATAAATTGCTTTATTATATTATAACCATTATTTTTCTAGAAGCATTGTTGCTTCCCATTTATCATTTCATTTTGAATCTGGCCATCTTAATAAAGAATACTTAGGATATTAATTGTTTGGGTTTAATTACTTAATTAGTTAAAGCACACACACTTATATATTTAATCGATTTTCGTTCAAAGTTGGGAAATTCTCAGTGCTGACCAAATTGAGAGTCAGCTTGCCCTCGATACATGGCGTTTGAAAGTTGAAAGTCAAAGGAAGTTGAAAAAATAGGAAGTTGAGAAAATGCTCTAGTTACAAGTAGAGCATTTGAAAGATTAAGCATAGAGGTTAAGTCTGATGCCAGATAATTGAAAAGAAAAAGGGTGAGACTGTGTTGTTTGTTCCTTGTAATCGTGTAATATCGACTGCAAAATGTGACCAACAATACAATGGGTAGAAAGAGACTGAAGAGAGTAAGTACAGGATAGTTGATAAGACGAAAATCACTACATTCCACTTTTTCAGCGAGAACTTGGTAAGCGAAACCACCTCAGATGCTTGAATCATGCTCCATATACACCGATGAAAAACTCTTCTTTCAAATACAGGCAATCAAAGAAATAAATGACTTATATAAATTTTAAAGGAATCTCAGTACACCCAACTTCTTAGATGATTGCTTAGAAAGAAATATAATGTTATCCTTCCAAGAAAGATCACGAGAAAAAGAACACCAAGAATATTAAGAACAGAAAAGATTTGAGTTTTTGTGTTTGAAGACGTCAGAGTTGTTTGGTATATTATTTCTACTTGCAAGATGGAAGAACTGAGGTTTTAAGGTATTACAGAAAATCACGTAAAGTCATCGGCATTGGAATAGATTAGCGAAGAAGCATTATAGAAAGGCCAATAATTAAAACAGAAAAAAAGTTAAGGATAAAAGAGATTCCTGAGAAACCTCATTAATATTAAATAAATTTAAAGGATTAATGGTGGTCGTTGTAGTACAGCATCAGTTATAGAACGATTGGAAAGGATGTCTTAGAAAGAGGGATAGTTTAGAAATCAAGTCTTTATTCCAAGCACTATCTATCGAAAGCTTTTATATGTCTTGAGCCACAACAATAGATTCACCGTAATGCAGTATAGCATAGGACCAAGAGCCAGAGAGAAGAGAATGATCGCCAATGAAGCGCTTCTAATCAAATACGACACTCAGTCATTGCACATATAGAAATAAATTCACTTGATACTTCTTTTTTGAATTCATCAAATAAAAAAAATTAAGTAAATGTAAGAACAGGAAGCAACAAACTACTCATATACAAATGAAGAAAGAGCCCGGTAGAGATAAGATAAAGGAGTAAAAATTGATATATATATATATATATATATATATATATATATATATATATATATATATATATATATATATATATATATATATATATATATATATATATATATATATATATATATATATATATATATATATATATATATATATATATATATATATATATATATATATATATATATATATATATATATATATATATATATATATATATATATATATATATATATATATATATATATATATATATATATATATATATATATATATATATATATATATATATATATATATATATATATATTTATATAAAAAATATATATATTTATAAATTATAAAATAATATAATATTATATAATATATATATATATATATATATATATATATATATATATATATATATATATATATATATATATATATATATATATATATATATATATATATATATATATATATATATATATATATATATATATATATATATATATATATATATATATATATATATATATATATATATATATATATATATATATATATATATATATATATATATATATATATATATATATATATATATATATATATATATATATATATATATATATATATATATATAAATTCATTAGTTTTGTTTATTTTTCTTCTAACTATCTTAAATTCAATTTTGACTTTCTTAACTTCAAAATAAAGCACATTCTCCCTTTTCTCCTTTATCTGAAATCATCAGTTTAAAAAAGGGGAGGGTCCAATTTCAATAACTTTTTTAAATTTTTAACTTTTTCTTATGAAATTTGCATTTCAACGCGATGAATAAACTCGATTTCTGATGTTTTCTGTATCTTCAACGGTTTGCAAGTTTTTTGGAACATTTTCCACCCAAAAAAGTGAATAACGGTGCCAATCCACTTGTCGAAATAATCTAAAAATTTAACTGTATTTTCTGAGCCCAATTGCAAGAAACACAATATGACGATTTTTGAAATCTGCTTTATAAAATGTTATATGCCCTTGAATTTTAAAATGTAAAAAAATTGGGAAAATTTACCCTTTCGTACAAAAAAAAAGAAAAGAAAAAGAAACTACACTTTAAGATTTTTAAAAACAAATTTAGCAGGTTTTTAGAGGGGGTACAGAGCTACTACTTTCTCTCAATACATCATTCAATGCTATTTGTTCTTTTCAAGATTTAGTCTCTCCAATTTTGAAAATTTTGTAATTTCTTTGAAAATTGGCCAAATTTGAGAGGCTGTATCTTGAAAAGAGCAAATAGCATTGAATAAAGTATTGAGAAAATTTTGTAGCTTTATACCTCCTCTATACATCCTGAAAAAAATGAAAAAAGTTGTAGGTGTAGATTTTTTTTTTTTTTTTTTTTGGTCTGGAAGGGTGAATTTTCCAAACTATAAAAATTTTTTTTGGCAGTTGGACAGAAAAGGGCATATAACATTTTTCCCATAAAGAAGATGTCAAAAATCTGTTAAAAGAGTTTGTAGCTAAAAAGGATTTAAAAAATAAAGAATAAGTACTGTATTTCATCATGTTTCATTGTTTTAGGATGCTAAGAATTTATTTATCTTTTTATTTATTTGTGTAAATGCAGTCCAATTTTCACGTCATTTCGACCAGTGGAATTTCCCCGCTATTCACTTTTTTCATTGGAAAATATTTCAAAAAACTTTTAAACAGTTATAGAAACAGACAAACTTCAAAAATAGTTTTTTTTCAGTTCGTTGAACTACATAGACCCTGCAAATTGCGAGGTAATGGGTCAAAGAATTAATTTTTTTTTTTAAATTGGACCCTCTCCTAGATTTAGATAATTTCAATGTTTACCACAAGTAAATTTCAATGTTTACCTTCCATATCTCTATCCCAAATGACCTTGAGCAGATCGCCTTCTTAACATTTTATTAACTTTTATTCCTTTATGCTGTAAAACCATATCTTCCTCTGGGTTCCTCTGATCACCTTCTAATCTCTGTATTCTCTTCAATCTCTACAAAATTTCCAAGGGAGGGACCCCCGCCTATTCCGCGGAAATGTTTGCGGCAAGTCGGTCTGACTTGCGATCTAACTTCTTTGATTTCCCTTTGTTTTATGCTGATCGCATAATCTTGGAGGTTTTCTGTTATAGAAGCGTACATTGCATATTCTTTCCCTTCAACTCAACTTAAGTTTTTTTTTTTTTTTTTTTTTTTGCATAAGCTTGAAAAGTCATTTTAGGGAAAG
>SEYY01023043.1:0-2500 GCA_009176605.1 Armadillidium nasatum | reverse complement strand
CGTCAGTATGGGTTTCGTAAGAAATGCTCTACTGGTGATCTTCTTTCCCTTCTCTCTGACTCTTGGTCCTCTGATCTTCGGCATTTTGGTGAATTCTTTGCTGTGGCGCTGGACATATCGAAAGCCTTTGATAGAGTCTGGCACAAAGCTTTGATTTCTAAAGTTCCCTCTTTCGGTATCTATCCTTCTCTCTGTGGTCTTTCTAATTTCCTTTCCGTTTGTTATATAACAGCAGTTGTAGACAGCCACCTTTATTCCTTTAAATCTATAAATAGTGGTGTTCCTCAGGGTTCTGTCATATCTCCAACACTTTTTCTGCTTTTCATTAATGACCTTCTTTCTATTACCTAATCTCCTTTCAACTCCTATGCTGATGACTCCACCCTTCATCACTCCTTCCACTTTGAAAAACGTCCCACCCAACAGCAGTTGATAAACTCGAGAAGGGTAGCCTTGAAGCAACTAACGTATGATCTTTCACGTATTTCAAATTGGGAAAGAGAAACATGTTTGTTTCAATGCCTCAAAAAGTCAATTCCTCCTTCTCTCCACTTGACACAATCTTCCACACAACAATAATGTCTTCTTCGAAAACGCATAATTTATACTTCATCTATTCTTAATATTTTTTGGCGTATCCTTTTCTCCTGATGTTCCTTGGAAAGATCACATTACTTCTCTTTCTAAACAAGCTTCTAAGAAATTGTGTGTTCTGAGGACCCTCCAGAATTATTTCACGCTACCCCAGTTGCTTGCTCTGCATAGGGCTGTTGTTCGTCCTTGTATGGAGTATGCTTCGCACATCTGGGGTGGTTCCACATATACAGCTCTCATTGAGAAGGTGGAGTTTAGGGCTTTTCGTCTCATCAACTCTCCTGCTCTTACTAACTCTCTCCAATCTCTTTCTGCCCGTCGAATTGTTGCGTCACTCTCTCTTTACTATCGCTATTACAATGCACACTGCTCTTCTGAACTCTCTCGTCACTAACCTCCTAAATTGAGAAGAGCTCGCGCGACACGCCTTTCTACCCAGTCTCATCCTTTTTCTGTCCAATTCTCTTACCCTAGACTTAACCACTATGATCAATCTTACATATACTCTACTGGTAAAGTCTGGAATACACTCCCTTTATCTGTTTTTTCCTACTTCCTTTGACTTGCCAACTTTCAAACTCCGTGTTTCTGGATATGTAGGCCACCTTCGACCTGGATAGATTTTTCCCACCGGATGAGATTTAAAATATATATAAATATATATATATATATATATATATATTATATATATATATATATATATATATATATATATATATATATATATATATATATATATATATATATATATATATATATATATATATATATATATATATATATATATATATATATATATATATATATATATATATATATATATATATATATATATATATATATATATATATATATATATATATATATATATATATATATATATATATATATATATATATATATTTAACAGTTTGTTTTAATGGAGGGAGATTTACTTTGCAAATTGTAACTTCCTTTCACCAGACTTTAAGAGAGGTGGATGGGATCTCTCTCACTCTTATTTTGATATTTGTCCCTGGCTTTTTAATTAAAAGTTAAATTTTAATTGCTGGAGTGTTGGTGGTAAGGAGTTTTGATTTGAGTTTTTATTTGTGGAGCGGAAACTAGCCGTGAGTGATGTTGAACTGCAATATATATATATATATATATATATATATATATATATATATATATATATATATATATATATATATATATATATATATATATATATATATATATATATATATATATATATATATATATATATATATATATATTTTAAAAGTCTTTAGGAGTCTAAATGCAACAATATCAATTTAAAAGTTTGACCGTCGCATTTAGAGGATGTTAATAACTTTTAATAATTCTCAGCTCAATATTGACAATCAGGAAAGTAAGTTCGTACTCGTAGTTAATATTAATATAATCACATGGTAGCGTAACATAAATAATCAGCTTGAGGCATAACATAAATAATCAGCCGAGGTTAAATAAGGCGTTGTCTTCGTCTTCTTCGGAGGAGTTACGATGAGTTCACGACGATTATTTCACCTTCAATGATTTTGAAGAAATGGATTTGGCCTCCACCAAATAGTTAGAGGCCAGATTACATGTAGGTTCTTCTATTCGTCGATATCTCTTCTAGTTTCTTGAAGAATGGAGTTCTATAAAAAAAAAATAAACCTCCACCAAATAGTTAGAAGTTACTCTTGCCAAATAGCTAAGAGCTCCATGAAGTTTTTCTTCGAGATGGGTTCTTTTCTTTCTGAGTCTTCTATTAACTTCAATCTTGCGCTAGCTATCATGTCTGGCTGACTGACCTTTAATCCAGGTTTAACTCTTTCTTTTATAATCGTAGAGTTTAAGACGTCTACAATTATTATCAAATTTTATATTTCATTTTACTATTTTTGATTTACATAAA
>SEYY01023042.1:47500-50000 GCA_009176605.1 Armadillidium nasatum | reverse complement strand
TAAATTTATTACGATTATATAGTACTTAACTTTTATTACTAATATTATTTTTATTATTATTGCTATTACTATTTTATTATTTTCTCATTTATACTATGCATCATATTCGTCAAAAACTGATATTTAATTATATTGATGTAATATTATTCAACTAAACTTTGGGGCTCAAAGGAAACCAATGTGCTTCCCCTCAGAAACCCCTTTTCAGAGTAATGTACAACTATTTAAATATTGTATCTTGTAGAGTAGGACCTACTAAAACAATGTATATATAACCTGTAATTATATCTCTGAATAAAAATTTTGGAATTTGGAATTTTGAATTATTATTATTATTATTATTATTATTATTATTATTGTTATTATTATTATTATTTTCAATGTTATTATTATTTTCAATATTATTATTATTATTATTATTTTTATTATTATTATTATTATTATTATTATTATTATTATTATTATTATTATTATTTCACATTTGCATTAACGCGAATAAAAATATAGTTTTTGTTTGTATAAATTTTGTAGCTGCTGAAAAATAAATAAAGATTATATTATTATTATTATTATTATTATTATTATTATTATTATTATTATTATTATTATTATTTTAGTTTTAATTTCTTAACTTCCACTTTAGGAATCAATTTCATACTAATCATAACTGATAATGAAGAGAGAAATTGAATTTTATTTTCCTATCAAATAAGGAATACGAATTTCTTTTAACAAACCAAACTTAACTTTAGTTATCCTTGAATGCTTTTGTGACGTGGGGAGGTGAAGGGGTAACTCCTTGGGGTATTTCTGTTTTATTATTTTGTTTTTCCTCAGTTTTAATTATTTTGTAATGTTTTTTTTTTTTTTTTTTTTTTTTAGTGCAGAACTCGATAAATTTTGTCCATGTTCATTAAAGTGTTTTTTTTTAATTTTTTTTTTTTTTTTATTTATTTATTTATTTATTTTTTTAAAGTTCATATCTCACTGGCATTGCTCCATTCGAGGAGATTAACTTTTCTAGGTAGTATGTACCTAGGATTCTCAAGTGGGATCGAACAAGCGCCCTCAAGCACGTGAGTCAATCACCCTACCATTTGAGCCACGGTAGACGGTAATAATTATTTGCAATAAGTATTCCCAAGTATATTATATATAAATACTATATTCTATGGAATATACATTCATTTAATTTTTCCCGAGGTTTATTAAGCTCTTCACATGAACCCACAGATTTATAATAATTTACTCAAGAGATGCTTGGAGGGGCAGCATCCAAGAGTGCCCTTCAAATACCCCTCATTCACTCCTCATCCATCTGTCATTCACTCCTCATCCATTCCACACCTCGTCATTATACCAGGAACTTGGTGGACTACAGTGATTGGATTGGTGCCACTAAGACTTTGACTAATTCGACTCTGCGTCATAATTTCTTCGACTTTGTAACTCCAAAATAGGGAGAATTCTTTCTTCTTCTCCTTTCTCTGAAACTATTTTACGTGATTCAATGCTCACCACAGACAATGGCTTTCTTCTCTATTTCAAGATACAGCTGGTGAATAAGCCTTCTATTTCTCTTTCCATAATAACTTTGAGCAGATGTTGGAGCTCCCTATTAGTACTCCTGCTAGCCTTGGAGATGAACCCAACATTCTGGAACTTTCCTTAACTTCTAATTCTTCTCATTACACTATTAAACTTTTTTTACCTCTTGGTTCTTCAGATCACTTTTTTTTATCTCTGTATCCATTTTATCTCTTCAAGCCGTCCGACAGAAAGACTCCCCGTCAATTGCAAGATAAAGTCTTTGGCATTTCAGTTTCTTCAAACTGGTCTGACTTGCTGTCGTACTACTATGATTTCCCTTTAAATGATTATTGGTTCCGACGGAGTGGTCAACTCTTTTTTTTCTACTATTCATTAATGGCGTTCTCTCTGTTACTTCATCGCCTATCCACACCTATGCTGACGACTGAACCCTTCATTATTCTTTCCATTTTAAAAGACCCACCATCCAGCATCAATT
Source organism: Armadillidium nasatum (assembly GCA_009176605.1). NCBI lineage: Eukaryota > Metazoa > Arthropoda > Malacostraca > Isopoda > Armadillidiidae > Armadillidium > Armadillidium nasatum. The sequence goes on along the minus strand of SEYY01023042.1, from coordinate 47,971 downwards.
AATTAACGGTAGGATATTGGCCTTGGAGTAACTACCCTCTGATACTTCTCGAAATTCTAACTGGAGCCGAGATAAAAAAGGTTGACTTCAGTGCCTCAAAAACTCAATTCCTCCATTCTTCTAATCTGCAAAATCATCTGCACTACACAATATTATTTTCTTTGAAAAAACGACTCAAACCTTCTTTTGTCCTTAATATTATTGGTGTTTCTTTTTCTCCTGATCTTTAAGAATCACTTTACTTTCCTATCAAAATAAGATTCCAAGAAATTGTCCTAACGAATCGTTGGGACAAGTGGCAAAAATGTCACAGTAAAATTTTCACTAGAGAAAAGACGTGTTAAACATAAGAAAGTTGCTTTACCGATTTATTTTCTAATAAGAAAATAATCTGGAAAAAATTGTTGTGACAATTTTGCCCCTTGTCCCAACGATTCGTTAGGACAATTTTTGCAGTGTAGTAACTCTGAG
>SEYY01023042.1:37500-42500 GCA_009176605.1 Armadillidium nasatum | reverse complement strand
GGATTTCCTTTAGGAGGGAGAGGTTTAGTAGATGTTCAAATTGCAATATGTTAAGTTTTTTAAAGAAAGGTGGTGTATGACTATAGAAGTCTCTACTGCCGCTGAGAAGTCTTATGATTCGTTTTTGCATTGTTATGATTTGTCGTGTGTTTGATTTGGGTGTTGTTCCATATACAGAGAGACAGTAGAGTATGTGGGGGTGAACGTGTGCAATATATATTTTGCGTAGAACATACAGTGGAATGGATTTTATTAATTTAACAAGGATATACATATAATAATAATAATATAAATCATAATATTACTATTATTATTATTATTAAATATATTTAAAAAGTTGAAACAAAAAATAAAATAAAAAGTTCGTTTCATCCCAACTGTTTAATAACGATTCTGTTTGAAGTTTACCCCCAAAACCCCTTGACTCAAATTTGTATGGTCAGGTCCGCCCTTTCTTTCTCCATGTTCTGGTCGGAATTCCCTTGTGGTTCGTTTTCCTTTGCTTCAAAATTCATAACTTCAAAAAATTTGATTTCTTTTTAAAGATTTTCTCTTTAAGTCTACCCCTACTTCTTTAATTCTCTCTCTCTCTCATTTTTCCAAAAGTGTCTCCCTTCCTAATCTGTCAAAGCTTTCTTATTCTCCTTTTTTGTATATGTTTTTCTTCTTCTCTGAATATTTTATTGATTTCCTTTCCGATCCTTCTGTTCTTCTGTTTGATATATCTCGTCTTTCTTTTTAATTTCTAAATAAACATGGATTGTTTTTACTTTTGTAATCGCTATCTTCCTGGACTAAAAAATTTTATTGACTATAGGTTTTTTATTTCAGTTGACTGTTGCAACATAACCTATCAGTCTCTTAGACATCCCTTTTAAACCTTCCTTAGTTTGTTCAGATTTTTCTTCTCAGTAATTTTTTTAAAACCTTATAAAAGTTTACTTCAACAGTATTTGATCTATGATAATAATTGTAATTATTATTATTATATAGTTTTTAAATTATATTTGAATAACTAATGACTTTTTAGTGTTTTTGGTTATATTTGAATAACTAGTGACTTTCTAATGTATTTTAGCTATATTTGAATAACTAATGACTTTCTAGTGTTTTTTAGCTATATTTGAATAGCTAATGACTTTTAGTGTGTTTTAGCTATATTACTGATTATTTTCTAGTGCTTTTTAGCTATATTTGAATGACTAATGGCCTTCCAGTGTTTTTTAGCTATATTTGAATAACTAATGACTTTGTAGTGTTTTTTAGCTATATTTGAATAACTAATGACTTTCTAGTGTTTTTAGCTATATTTGAATAACATGACTTTCTAGTGTTTTTTAGCTATATTTGAATAACTAATGACTTTTAGTGTTTTTTAACTATAATAACTGATGTTTTCTAGTGTTTTTTACCTATATTTGAATGACTTTCTAGTGTTTAAGCTGAGCTAAATTTAAATAACTAATAACTTTTAAGTGTTTTTAGGTGTAAGTAGAACCTGTAAATATTTTTTTGATGTCTCCAATTTTGGGTACAACTCCGCCATTTTAAAACACCCGACTCTGGTCCCAGCTACTCCCAAAGCCTTACAACTTCACAGCTATTTGGCTTATCATTTCTGTTTCTTTTTTTAAGAATTCTTTTCCAGTCATTTCTATTTTTCCCTTTCCTTTTTCATTCCTCATTTTCTCATTTATACAAACAAGATTGGTAAAAAATAAGCACAAGATATTAGTAAAAAATAAACACAAGATTTATAAACACACGATTGGTAAAAAATAAACGCAAGATTGGTAAAAAATAAAATTTTGTCGATTCTCGTATAATATTCGAGTGAATGTGACTTTGTGTTTTCGCTAATACATAAACAAATTACACAACAATCACTCAAACCTTGATTACTCCGCAATTATGTTGGTCCATCCGTCTGCTTGAAACCCAGCAGGACTTACTTTAAATCATTAACATTATCAACAAGTTATATTGTTTTAGTAAAAAAATATTCTTGAATTAGAAATATTCATTATACCAAAAAGCAATAATAATAATAATAATATATATATATATATATATATATATATATATATATATATATATATATATATATATATATATATATATATATATATATATATATATATATATATATATATATTGCATGTTACGCTACTCACGGACAGAACACTTTTTGAGGAGGGGGGCATAATTATAGGATAAAAGAAAACCCACAAAATCCTAAGCCTGATGTAGACCCCTCAGAGAAGAGAAGTAGGTTGAGTACTGCAGGAAAAACAGAAATGATAGGGAGTTCCACAGAACAGAGGTGGCTGGAAAGGAGGAAGCACCACAACGTGCAAGCCTATAGAGTTTGCAATCCTAAGACAAAGTTGATGTGCAAGCAAGGTACCCCGTGTGCTGTGAGGGCGACGCAATACTACTACTACTACAAATATAATAATAATAATAATAATAATAATAATAATAATAGTTCAAAGAGGATGTTGTGGAATATTTTAAAGGGTTTCAGAAGGTCCAGCTCCTTACCACTCTGCCTTCAAGATCTTCATAATTATTTCCTCATTCACAGATGAATGGGCTAGTACCTCCTTTAACTGAAATGGAGGTCAGGTCATCAGGTTGATTAAGTAATTAACTTAGATAAAGAATTAATAAAGAATTTTTTTTTTTCTCTCTCTTTACACACACACACACACACACACACACACACACACACACACACACACACACACATATATATATATATATATATATATATATATATATATATATATATATATATATATATATATATATATATATATATATATATATATATATATATATATATATATATATATATATATATATATATATATATATATATATATATATATATATATATATATATATATATATATATATATATATATATATATATATATAAATAATAGTTTATAAACAATGGAAATGTAAATGAGATACAACAAATAATTTCCTTTCCCATCAAAAGCTTTTGGACCTTAATTCATTTTGGAAAACATGACGAAGGCACTGAAAGAGAGAATGAAAAAAAAAGAGGTCGTCTGCGTCAGGGTGTACCAGGAGCAACCTTGCGATCGCGCATCCGCGCAATCCAATTTTCTCATATTTGAGGCTTCTACGTCAAACACGCAAGTTCTCGTTATATTTCGTGTTAAACACGCTTGTGAAGATCTACATTTTTTGGATTTCACATTTTTTTTGGAGGGGGAGGGGGGTAAGAGGGATTTGTGTCCATTTTTTTTCCTTCCTCTCCCCCCTCTCCCCCCTCTTACTCCCTCCGAACATTTATACTGATTCCTTTTCCTTCCGCATTTCGATCAAATTCTACGATTAGGAATTAAAATTACGATGAAAATTGGGCTTGATAGGGGGGGGGATGGGGAGAGGGAGAGAGGGTGGTGGAGAGAAGGGGGAGGGGTTGAAAGTCGAAAGTAGAAACGTTTCTCCAAAATATCTTCATAAAAATTCCCAATTTCTTTTATTAATAAATTCATTCTTTTTTTTTTAATAAATATATATAATACATAAACACATTATACCAATTTAAATTTAAAATATATATAAATATAATATATATATATATATATATATATATATATATATATATATATATATATATATATATATATATATATATATATATATATATATATATATATATATATATATATATATATATATATATATATATATAGTTTCGTCACGCCTTATGCTTTATTGGTGTAAAAGTGATTATGAAAGGAAATATTGTTGTGTATTTAGAAAGAGCCGATGGGCCGGGCCGGGCCGGGCCGGGCCGGGCCGGGCCGGATGTAGTAAACTAACTGTTTCTAATACTCTTCTTTAATTTGCATCACAGATATATATATATATATATATATATATATATATATATATATATATATATATATATATATATATATATATATATATATATATATATATATATATATATATATATATATATATATATATATATATATATATATATATATATATATATATATATATATATATATATATATATATATATATATATATATATATATATATATATATATATATATATATATATATATATATATATATATATATATATATATATATATATATATATATATATATATATATATATATATATATATATATATATATATATATATATATATATATATATATATATATATATATATATATATATATATATATATATATATGGACCGACCGGGTCCCGGCTCCGTCTAAAAATTAGAAAAAACCGGGGTTTGCCTGCCTGGTCCAAAAAAAGTTAAAATGGCAAATTATACTTAATGATGGTGGATTAAATCAGACAAAATATAAGAAAATTAAGATTTTTCTTCTCGTTTTTTCAATTTTTTTTTCCTTTTCTGTTTCTTTTGACCGCTCCTCTTCTACTATTGAATGTTCATCTTTGTGTTTTGATTTTAGATGCCCCCATAAAGATTTGGTCGAAAAATTTTTACTTGGGGCACCCGAAGATCCTCTTCTAATTTCCTGACTGCAGATGTTACATTTAGGTATTTCGAGCCTATCCTGAAACATTGTGAAGTACTCCCATACTGCTGAAGCTGATCTTTTAACTATATTGACTGAAAGTATAAACAAAATAATAATTTTGAAATAATGTAGCTAACTTGATACAAGTTTGATACATAGCAATAAAATAACAATCATATGTATAACTACAGGTTATATTGATAATTTTATATCTTAGATTTTTTCAAACTTTACCTTAAGGTCTTACTTAAATAAACCTGTTTAATCACTGTTGTGAATCAGAAAAAAAAAAAAAAAAAAATTTCAAAAATTTTGTACTTATTTTAAAATCTTTTGTTATAAAAAATCTGTAATTTTCTAAACAAAATTTCGGAGAAAATGTATTTAATCATTTATTTAAGTGAATGTTGACTATTCTACTCCTTCCTTATAATTAAATA
>SEYY01023041.1:20000-28383 GCA_009176605.1 Armadillidium nasatum | reverse complement strand
TATATATATATATTAAAAAAAAAAAAAAAAAAAAAAAAAAAAACTATTTACAGTTCTGTCTTTTTCACATTCACGTTCAGTTCCTCCTCTTTTTAGCTTTTCAGCAAAACTTCTCATCACCTCATCGCCTCTTAACTTCTCTCTATCTTATCTCCATATATATATATATATATATATATATATATATATATATATATATATATATATATATATATATATATATATATATATATATATATATATATATATATATATATATATATATATATATATATATATATATGAAGGCAAGATAGGGAGAAGTTAAGAGAGGTCATGAGAAGTTTTGCTGAAAAGCTAAAAAGAGGCGGGCGTGAACGTGAATGTGGAAAAGACAGAACTATAAATAGTTTTTTTTTTTTACAGAACTCTCCCACTCACAGGAAAAGTCCTTTTCAAGGAGGGGGCACACACAAAATGAAGAAAACTCACTCAAACACAGACCTAAAGCACATCCCACAGGTGGGCACAGACAGAAGCCTTGAAGAGTGAAAGATTAAATACAGGAGGAAAAATAAATGATGGTAGAGAGTTCCACAGAGCAGATGTGGCTGGAAAGGAGGAGGCACCACAACGAGCTAGCCTGGGTTTTCCTACATCCACGCAAAATTGGGGCGAAAGCAGAGCAGCCCTTGTGCAACGAGGACGACAAAACGGTGGAGGAATGCGAGAGATCAGTTCCATTGAGCACCCGCTATTGTAATACCTATAGAATAGGGAAAGTGCGCCAATGTCACGTCCCAGAGATAGGGGATCAAGAGAGTTAGAATGTAGGGGACAGTTAATTAATCTTTTACCTTAAGACTCAACCCTATACAGAAGAGAGGAGGAGCCGGAGCCCCTTCAAATGTGAGAACAGTACTCCATACAACGGCGAATAAGACCTTTATATATTTAGAATAACTGCTCAGAAGAAAAAAATTCTCGCAACCTGAACAGAATTCCCAGATTCTTAGAGGCCGCTTTAGCAACCATTGTGATGTGTGGTTTCCATGACAGTTTATTGTTTATGTTAAGTTCAAAAATGTTAATGTTTTTTACAGGTGAGACGAGAGAGCAATCGAAGAAGATAGGAAAGTTGGAAGGTGTTTTGGAAAGGGAGATGTGAAGAAGATGTTTTTAAAGAGTTGCATTTCACAGTTACTATGACCCCACCGGAAAATCCCATCCAGATCGGCAAGAATAGAATCGGAAAGAAGACGAGAAGAAATTCTAGAAGCAAAAGAGGGAGCAGATTTGAAATGAGAAGAAGAATGTAGAGTTGAGTCATCAGCATAAGAGTGAACAGAGTTAGAAGTGCAGTTGAGTAGATCGTTAATGGAAAGTAAGCATAAGTTTGGAGATAAAACAGAACACTGAGGAACACCACAGTTGACAAAACAAAAGGAAGAGGTCACTCTCTCTACAAGTGCCGTAATGGATCGATCTAAGAGAAAACTAGACAAGAGTAAGCAAAGAGAAGGAGGAAACCCAAAGGAAGGGAGCTTGGAGAGCAGCAACGCATGCCGACGAGCTAGATGGGAGGAGGAGGGAGAGGACCTTGTTCTGAATGTGCATGGAGAGGATATGAGGATGGTAGAGAGATATGAGTATTTGAGGATGGGAAAGTATTCACAAGGGAATGAGGTAATACACTGGAAATCACAAACGAGATGGAGAAATACTGGAGAGTTGTGAGAGTCCTGTACCCAATCTTGGCCGACAAAAGAATGGATGTAGGAGAAAAGAAAGTAATTTTTGAAAGTACTCTGACCCCAGTTTTCTTAAATAGTATGGATATTTGGAGTACGACAACAAGAGAAGAAAGCAGAATTCAAGCAGTAGAGATGAGGGCGCTGAGGTTGAAGGTGGGAAGGACCAGGAAGGAGAAGATAAGAAGAAACGAAAGAATTAGAGAAAGCAGGGGCTGGACCAATAATTCAAAAGATAGATACAGAAAGACTGAGATTATTGGGCCATGTGTGGAGGATGCAGGAGGGGAAAGATAAAGGTGAAAGTGGACGCCAAGAGGAAGACAAAGGAGAGATGGATGAAGTTAATTGGGAATTCACTGAAGTGGCATCAGCTGTCTACGGTGTAACAGTTGGTGGAAGATGGAATTACTTACGACAGATCTAGATGAAGATGAGTGCTGGCCCCGATGACAGGCCCCTAGAGCCTTACTGAGATCGGATATATATATATATATATATATATATATATATATATATATATATATATATATATATATATATATATATATATATATATATATATATATATATATATATATATATATATATATATATTAACAGTTAAGAATTGGCATCGGTATCGGTATCGGTAAAAATGTTGGTATCGCTCCATCCCATATATATATATATATATATATATATATATATATATATATATATATATATATATATATATATATATATATATATATATATATATATATATATATATATATATATATATATATATATATATATATATATCACACCGTATCCCGCATAATGCAGGGTGGCGTTAACTGCAAGAAAATTCCTGCAGTCGTACATGGGAAGACAAAAAAAAGCTGGCTAAAAGGAATCCCAGACTCTAGAACCATGCGAAGAACTATTCTTCATGATCCACCCTTGTCGCCCAAATCCAATCTCGTGTTTTAAATTTTATATTAGTAATACTAATGTTGAAATTTTCACTTAATTTAGCCGAAAGTATGTTATTTGAAAGTTTTGTTGTTCCTCCACAAAATTTTGATAATAAGTTAATTGCGATTTATTAAATTTTGCTTTATGAAAATATTTTTAAAAAAATTCTGTTATTATTTTTAAGTTCGAAAAATAATTTTCTTTTCAGTACAATTCTACAGCATTCTTTAAACAATCCTTCCAATTTTCTTCTCCTCTTCTCTTCTCTTCTCTTCTCTACTCTTCTCTTCTTTTCTCTTCACTTTTCTTCTCTACTCTTCCCTTCTCTTCTCTTCCATCTGATTCTCCTATCTTTTCTTTTTCCTTCTGGTTTAAGCACCTCCACTCATATATATAATATATATATATATATATATATATATATATATATATATATATATATATATATATATATATATATATATATATATATATATATATATATATATATATATATATATATATATATATATATATATATATATATATATATATATATATATTATACGGGGGAGGGAAGTAGCTCTCTCGAGGCGATGAGATTAACCTCCATTTGGTATATGAGATGTTTAGGGTACTTCCCATTTCATCCCGGTGCCTAATGATTCGCTCCCTTTCGCTCTCACCTTCTTCTACACGGAGTTGGCTCTCATTCACAAACATAAAACATTAATACTGTCACACCCTTTAAAAAAAATCAATAATGGTGTCAACAGCAGTAGCCTCGGAGAAATCTCGGGGTGTGGCTTCCAAAATGGCTCCTCATCCACCCCTTCCCCCGTTACCACTTGTGAGTTGGTAGCCTCTTGTGATGGGTTTAGTGACATCTAGACACTGAAGCCATCTTGTCCTGGTGCACGGTCTATTGTTTTCATTAATTTCTGAAACAATTTCCACTTTGTTGAACCTCACCTCTGTTCTTCTAGACCTCACCTCTTATTCTTGACCGAAACTCAGATGTTTGAGCTTTCTGATAGCAAACCCTACTCTGTTTCCTCCTGCTATCTCTATACTCAATTTTTAGCCAAAGGCGGCTGTTGTTCATACGTAAGCAACGATGTTGTTTGTTTTCGTGTCTCTAATTTGGAGTCTTTCAAATTTTCCACCTTTATTTCATAAACAAGTTTGTTGAACTGCTCATTCTTGTATAATTCATAAATTTTAAGCACTTTTTCTGTAATTTAATAACAAAATAAAATATGTAATCTTTCACATGCTAGTGGTGATCATTTATAATATTTTCAGAAAAGGATCAAGAAGTGACAAAAGAAGTTATTTCGAAAGGGAAATTAATAGATTCAGACAGTCAGATCCTTCATTTTGAAGATGAAAATAATGAACCTACTTGGGGTGAGAAAATTCTTCATTTTTATTTCTTTTCATGTTCCTTAATATAAATTTAATAATTTAAAATAATTTCGAATTTTTTTTTTTTTAATTATTATCTGAAATAATGATTTTAATTTCGTAGAACTGAATACAAAAAGCGATTTACATTTTAATGATAGAAATATTTGCTTAAACTTTGATTAACTAAATTGATTATTTTATTATTCACATTTTCAGAAAACATTGAAGAAGTAATGCCGAAACTAATTACATCTAACAGCATTTCTAAAGATCTCATTTTCAAGATAAAAAAAAATGAACCTCAAATTGGTTAGTTAAACATCGTCTGTTAAAATTTAGTTATATTCATTAAATTGTTAATATGAAAATTTCTAATTTTTGAATTCTAGATGAAAAACTGATATCTTTAGATTTTCAAACAAATTTTAAATCCTGAATTTTGTTGAGTATATATATATATATATATATATATATATATATATATATATATATATATATATATATATATATATATATATATATATATATATATATATATATATATATATATATATATATATATATATATATATATATATATATATATATATATATATATATATATATATATATATATATATATATATATATATATATATATATATATATATATATATATATATATATATATATATATATATATATATATATATATATATATATATATATATATATATATATATATATATATATATATATATATATATATATATATATTGATTTATTTATAGATTCTCAGACTGGGATGACAAAGAAAACAGCTAAGCCTAAGCCTAAGAGACCATGTCTTTATTGCAAGAAAAAGTTTACAAACGTTTCTCAGCACATGAAGAGAATACATGCAGATGAAACTGATGTAGAAAAGATTTTAACTTTTCCCAAAAAGGATCAGGATTCAAAAAATGTTTTAGGAAGCCAAATATTTTATTTATATTAATTGATAGTTTGAAACTTTTGTAAAGCAAATTGGGAATATTTTGTTTACTTTTAAGTATGATAATTACCTGTTATTTAATGTTTTAACTTAGAGTGTCCTATAAATAAATTCAAAATATACCTATGTATTTACTTGCTACTCCTATAGCTATTCTCAGTTGGTTAATAAAAATGAAATTCTTATATTTTAAATGCTTAGAAACTCTAATACATGGACAGTTGTCTTTTGCAGTTTCAATCGACGTTAAATTAGGATAAATTTATATTAAAATGACATCTAAGTAAAGCAGTTGATCATTGTTCAAACTTTAAATTTTAATTTCAAAAAGTTTGAGATTAGTAATGATGATTTGAAGATATTTTAAAATCACTTTATCGAAAGAAGGAAGATGTCAAAATTTATTAATATTTTAATCATGATACCTGTAAAAATGCAAGTAATGCGCTATCGGATAAAATAACTCTTTATACAATCATAGTAAAAGTGTTACCTAGTAATTTAAAAATTGTACTTGATAGGAAGTTAATAGACTGTCAAATCTTTCTTGAAATCATTTGTATTCATGATTTCCTTTCAATTTTTTTTTTAGCCATACTGAATTTAAAATGTTTTGGGAAGCCAAATATTTTATTTTTATGTAATTGATAGTTTGAAACTTTTGTAAAGCAAATTGGGAATATTTTGATTACTTTTATTTATGATAATTACTTGCTATGAAATGTTTTAACTTAGAGTGTCCTATAAATAAATTCAAATATACCTATGTATTTACTTGCTACTCCTATAGCTATTCTCAGTTGGTTAATAAAAATGAAATTCTTATATTTTAAATGCTTAGAAACTCTAATACATGGACAGTTGTCTTTTGCAGTTTCAATCGACGTTAAATTAGGATAAATTTATATTAAAATGACATCTAAGTAAAGCAGTTGATCATTGTTCAAACTTCTAAATTTTAATTTCAAAAAGTTTGAGATTAGTAATGATGATTTGAAGATATTTTAAAATCACTTTATCGAAAGAAGGAAGATGTTAAAATTTATTAATCTTTTAATCATGATACCTGTAAAAAAAATGCAAGTAATGCGCTATCGGATAAAATAACTCTTTATACAATCATAGTAAAAGTATTACTTAGTAATTTATATCAATATTATTAAAAGTATTACTTAGTAATTTTGATCAATGTTCCAAATTTAGGACAATCAGGAATCTATATTTTATTGCCGCAAAAAAGTAAAATAAATTTAAAACACGTTGACTTCCACCTGATCTGCCGGCAGGTCAAACCTCTTCAAAAAAAATTCATCCGATTCTCCTGAAAATTTCAATATAGATAGCTTTTTCCCGACGAGAAAACTCCATTCCTAACGCTTTTGGCGAGGGAGTTAAAGTTTAGAAGCTTTTCGGAATTTTTAGGAATGCTCAAATCTACAGTGAGGCCACATAAAAAATATTTTTGGTCTGAAATTTGGGTGTTTGTTCCTACGTCTATTGGCTACAAAATCTTCTAATAGAAGTATAGAAAAATTGTTATTAGCACAATACTGACCAACTATCGAAAGTCAAAAATTGTTTAAAAAAAAAAAAAAAAAAAAAAAAAAATCCAACTTTTTTAAAATAATATTTTTAATTAAAAAAATAACTGAGTGCCTATAACTTTTTTCTAGACGTGATATCAAAAATCTCTTTATTCAGCATCTATATTTTGGGGCTAAGATTGTTCAGTTAAAATTTCAGCTCATGTGGACCAGTGGTTTGACCCCGGTATTTAAATTTTTTTTAACTTTTGACCCCAAATATCTTCTAAACGGTTAATCACTCGTAAAAACGTTAGAAATGGACTATCTTCGTCGGAAAAAAAGCTATCTATACTGAAAATTTCAGCTCAATCGGTCAAAAAATAAAAAAAAATAAAAAAAATGGGGCTTGCATCATTTTCTGGCAGTCAACGTATTTTAATGGCTTCGTAAATAACAAAGGCTTATTTTAATAGTCACATATTTTTATAATTATCTTTATTTTTTTCTTGGTAAAAGATTTACAGGAAAAACTATAACATTTGTTCAAAAAATTCCTTATTTAATGACGTGGTAACTTATATGTTTAAAATATGAAACATTCTAGGACAAGACTATTTCATTACAAAATAGTCTTTGAAGTTTGAATTTAAACTTAGATATAAAAGGAACTTGATTCGAAAACCACGAAAACTAGATATTCACAGTTCTATTAGCTAAACATTTATGAAACAGATACTTAAAATCTGCTTTAGGAAAAAAGTTACAAGAGCAATTTGTATTCAAAAATAGTGAAATTGGATAAAAATATTGACTTTCATCCTCGTGAAAAAAAAAAGGAATAAAATTAACTTTTTTTCATAAAAAAAACCAAAATCTTTAATATTTATTTTTTAAAAATTTATTTTGAAATAATACTCGCATTGTACGTATCTATAAAATAATACTCAAATACTGTTGAAATTACGTAAATAACAATACCATTAAGTAATATATTTTGTTTACATAGTATATATATATATATATATATATATATATATATATATATATATATATATATATATATATATATATATATATATATATATATATATATATATATATATATATATATATATATATATATATATATATATATATATATATATATATATATATATATATATATATATATATATATATATATATATATATATATAAAGTACGTTCGGAATAAAAAAAAATTGGTTTAATGACCTTTTTTGTAGAAAAATGTCAAATTTTGAAAATTGTTTAATATTTTCCGCCAGAAAACATTATTCCCAATAGATGGCGCCACTTTCAAGATCGTAAAAAATGCCATATTTACCTCATTTGGGAAGAACAAAATATTCAGAAAATTAAAAGCAATGTAAATAAAAATTGGTTGGATAACTTAAGCTTTTACTTTTTCTGAAGGTGTGCAGAGCCCATTACTACATTATAAAAAAATATAAAAAATATATCACCCAAACTGTATTTTTAAGACTAAAAAAACCAAATTTCGCCCAAAGAGCAAATAAATCGTTAGCGAGAAATAATTACCAAACTTTGAAATACTCTGGAGAGCAAACTAATAATTTTTTTTCAACGAAATTTGGCACATTCAGAGATAAGATGAACCACTATAAGATTGTCAAGTACCATTAGCGTATCTACCACAGGTTTCGAACCACAGGGCTAAAATAATAGGGCGCAACACCGTGTTCTCCTTATTTCACTGTTCGCCCGTTTTATCAGTAATTCTGGCATGAATAGGGCCGCATGGGGGAAAATAGGTATATATATATATATATATATATATATAT
>SEYY01023041.1:12500-15000 GCA_009176605.1 Armadillidium nasatum | reverse complement strand
ATTCAATGGGAAGATTATTCAAGTAAATCCACTTTTAGCTTTGTGGTTAAATTTACCTTATTTTGATTAAAAATAAGGTAGCTTAACATTAAATTTTTCCTCTTATTATATTTTTATGATCAGTCTTATTTTTTACTCATTTAATAAGCTTATATTTCCTTTTAATTTTTTACCACTCTTCTAAGTCTCCTTTCGGTGACGCTTCTTTCTCAAGCAATTAACTTGATCATTTTTCTTTTACATATGACTTATATGTCTTTTCTCTTCACACTTTCAAATTCATACATCAGCTCTTGCAGATTAATTACCCTTGTGTCAAATACTAAAAGATGCTGTCAGCAATAGCACCGATCACCATCTGACATAAATATAAAACAACCTTTAACATTTTTATAAATTCCCCAAATAATGAAATCAATAAATAAACTTCAAAAATTACAATGCACTTGCTTCATTCTTTAGTTTACTCCTCTTATCTAATACCTAGGCACACTTGCTGCTCTTATAACATGCTTTAATGAATTGAGTACAGGATCACCCAGACGATATTCTTCCAATACTCTCCCAATATTTCTTCTAAGACTATAATGTCCTAAAACTTTTTCTCTTTCTTCAGTATTTTTCCTGACATTATTTTCAAAGTAAACACTATGTCGACGAAACCTCTGTCATCTTTTTCCGAAATTAGGCCTTGGTATTATTCTTAAATTTTCCTCTTAATAACTGTTCATGCACTTAATGAACAAATTCCTCAATGATGAGAACATTCTATCTTCCATTAATTTTGTTTTAGGAACCGGTACAAGACTCAAAACTGGTAGAAACGTTAACTGATTACCCATGTATTAAAAACTTTAGATTTCTCATTTTTTTATGACTCATTACCCTTTTTCCGGAAGCATATATATATATATATATATATATATATATATATATATATATATATATATATATATATATATATATATATATATATATATATATATATATATATATATATATATATATATATATATATATATATATATATATATATATATATATATATATATATATATATATATATATATATTATATATATATATATATATATATATATATATATATATATATATATATATAATATATATATATATATATATATATATATATATATATATATATATATATATATATATATATATATATATATATATATATATATATATATATATATATATATATATATATATATATATATATATATATATAAATATATATATATATATAAGTAGTAAGGGGCCCACTTTCGGCAGAAGCCAGATTTCGAAAATCTAAATCTGGCAACCTAAGCCAGAACGGGATTTTGATTTGCAAAGCAAATCACTCCGCTCAAATTGACCTCACGCTCTTTCCTGATACCATTTTGGGGGTTCAACCCAATGAAATTGTCCTCAAGTCTGGGGAAGGGGCCCCCGCGGAGGCCCCGTGAACCCCCCAAAAATGGTATCAGGAAGTTGCCTGAGTTTGCAAAATCGCTGCGTTCACCTCACTTTTTTTCCTGACCATTTTCTTTGCGGTTCAGTCAGCCTGAAATTGGTTCGAACTTGGGGGCCTGGGGGTCCGTGAACCGACAAAGAAAATGTCAGGAAGGTCCCTGAGAATGCAGGATTGCACGCAAATGCAGAAAAGACCGTTAGGGACAGGTTGCCAGATTTAGCGACTTTTCGACAGAATCTGGCTTCTGCCGAAAGTGGGCCCCTTACTACTACGTATACATACCGACTTCGACAGATGCCAGATTTCGAAAATCTGGCAACCTAAGCCAGAACGGGATTTTGATTTGCAAAGCAAATCACTCCGCTCAAATTGACCTCTCGCTCTTTCCTGATACCATTTTGGGGGGTTCAACCCATTGAAATTGGCCTCAAGTCTGGGGAAGGGGCCCCCGCGAGGCCCCATGAACCCCCCAAAAATGGTATCAGGAAAGAGCGTGAGGTCAATTTGAGCGGAGTGATTTGCTTTGCAAATCAAAATCCCGTTCTGGCTTAGGTTGCCAGATTTTCGAAATCTGGCATCTGTCGAAGTCAGTATGTATACTACTATATATATATATATATATATATATATATATATATATATATTATATATATATATATATATATATATATATATATATATATATATATATATATATATATATATATATATATATATATATATATATATATATATATATATATATATATATATATATATATATATATATATATATATATATATATATATATATATATATATATATATATATATATATATATATATATATATATATATATATATATATATATATATATATATACTGTATATGCTTGTATATTTAATACCTACATACATTAGCAGGTGTCATTTTCTCATAATAAATAATGAGCTATGTTGATAACTATCTTGTAATGAAAACATTTTAGTCATTGTACATTTCTCCATTTATGACACTGAGAGCCAAAGTTTAATGCCTGAG
>SEYY01023041.1:2500-7500 GCA_009176605.1 Armadillidium nasatum | reverse complement strand
ATGTATCTTGTTCTGCTTCTTTTAATTCTTCTGCAAAAACGACCAGCACCTTCGGCGAGGAGGCGTTTCTGGCATTTCAGTGTCTCTAAATAGTCTGACTTGCCGTTTTACTTTTCTGATTTTCCATGGAATGATTAGTGATTCCATTGGGGAGGTCCCTCGTACTGTGCCGAGCGCATGGCAGAAGTGATTCTCCCTGGCATGGAGGCTTACATTCCATATTCTTTCCCTTCTACTAAACCTAACAAACCTTGTTCTCGTGCTATCTGCCTCAAGGATTGCTGCCTTCAGGGATTACCGTCGTCTTCAAACTGCAGAAACTCACTCAACTTTTATTTCAACTCGAAATCGTGCAAAATTTATTCTCCGTAACACTAAAACCTTATTTCTCCGTAGAAAATACAATAAACTTTCTGACTCTTCTTCCTCACTCTCTTTCTCTTCTATATAGTCTTCTGACGGTACAACTTCCGTTTTGTCTTCCTCTAAAGCTGAACTCTTCACTTAAACTTTTGTCTCTAATTCAACCCTTAGACGATTCCGGAGCTGTTCCTACTTCTTCAACCCCTCCAATTTATTTAAGCCTAAATGTTGTAATTTCTGTTCTTCATTTCTGAGTTAACACTAAGGTGTACGGTCCTGACGGTATTCCTTTTTGGTTCTTAAAACTTGTGCTTTTGAGTTTGCATTCTGCCTTGGTAAACCATATCTTCCTACTTAACCTTCTCTTCTTGCTGGAAACGTGCGCTCATTCAACCCAGTGCCTAACAAGGAAGTTCCCCTCTCAACTTTCTCACTAACCTCCTTAACCTCCGTTCTTTCCAAGGGTATCGAATCTTTCCGTAATAGGAAGATTTGAAAACATCTCAATTCTTCTAATCGAATCTCTGATCGCCAGTATGGCTTTCGTATATATATATATATATATATATATATATATATATATATATATATATATATATATATATATATATATATATATATATATATATATATATATATATATATATATATATATATATATATATATATATATATATATATATATATATATATATATATATATATATATATATATATATATATATATATATATATATATATATATATATATATATTTTTTACAGAACGCCACCACTCACGGGCAGAGCCCTTTTCAAGGAGGGGGCACACACACATGCACAAAGCTCACAAACACACACACACACCTAACGCACAGCCTCAGGTGGGCGCAGACGGAAGCCTTGAAGAGTGGAAGATTAAATACAGGAGGAAAAATAAATGATGGTAGAGAGTTCCACAGAATAGAGGTGGCTGGAAAGAAGGAGGTACCACAACGGGCTAGCCTGGGATTTCCTACGTCCACACAAAATTGGTGCGAAAGCAGGGCACCCCTTGTGCAACGAGGACGACGCAACGGTGGAGGAATGCGAGAGGCCAATTCCCTCGAGCACCTGCCATTGTAGTACCTGTAGAAAAGAGATAGCGCGCCAACGTCACGTCGCAGAGACAGAGGGTCAAGAGAGTTTGAAAGTAGGGGACAGTTTATTAATCTTTTAGCTTTTGACTCAACCCTATCCAGAAGAGAGGAGGAGCCGGAGAGCCCCCCAAATGTGAGAACAGTACTCCATACAAGGGCGAATAAGACCCTTATAT
The DNA here is from genome assembly GCA_009176605.1 of Armadillidium nasatum. Taxonomy (NCBI): domain Eukaryota; kingdom Metazoa; phylum Arthropoda; class Malacostraca; order Isopoda; family Armadillidiidae; genus Armadillidium; species Armadillidium nasatum. Next base: position 5,844 of record SEYY01023041.1, on the reverse strand, counting down.
ATTTGGAGTAACTGCTCAGAAGAAAAAATTCTCGCAATCTGAACAGAACTCCCAGCTTCTTAGAGGCCGCTTTAGCAACCATTGTGATATGTGGTTTCCAAGACAGTTTGTTGTTTATGTTTAGACCAAGAATGTTAATGTTATTTACAGGTGAGACGGGAGAGCCATCGAAGAGGATAGGAAAGTTAGGAGGTGTTTTTGAGAGGGAGATGTGAAGAAGTTGAGTTTTTAAAGAGTTGAATTTCACAAGGTTGCTATGACCCCACCGGGAAATCCCATCCAGATCGGCAAGAATAGAATCGGAAAGTTGAAGACGAGAAGCAAGTCTAGAAGCAAAAGAGGGAGCAGATTTGAAATGAGTAGAAGAATGCAGAGTTGAATCATCAGCATAAGAGTGAACAGAGTTAGAAGTGCAGTGGAGAAGATCGTTAATGAAAAGTAAGAATAAGGTTGGAGATAAAACAGAACCCTGAGGAACACCACAGTTGACAGAAAAGGAGGAAGAGGTCGCTCCATCTACAACTGCCGAAATGGAACGATCTGAGAGAAAACTAGACAAGAGTAAGCAAAGAGAAGGAGGAAACCCAAAGGAAGGGAGCTTAGAGAGCAGTGACGCATGCCATACCCGGTCAAAAGCCTTGGATATGTCAAGCGCCACCACACAAGACTCCCCGAAGTCCCTAAGGGCAGAAGACCATAGATCAGTAAGATAGGAAAGTATGTCACCAGTTGACCTCGAGCGACGAAAGCCATACTGGTGATCAGAAAGAAGAGAATGAGACTCCAAATGATCCAGGAAATGAGAGTTGAGGAGAGTTTCAAAAATTTTAGATAGAACACAAGTGAGAGCTATAGGTCGATAGTTAGAAGGGTCAGAACGGCTACCTTTTTTCGGGATCGGCTGAACAAACGCACGCTTCCAGCATAGAGGAAAAGTATTAGTATTAAGGCATAGAGAGTAGAGCTGAACGAGGACAGGGGCCAACTCGGAAGCACACTCCCTCAGAACACGAGGGGGAATGCCATCCGGGCCACTGGCCTTCCTGACGTTCATAGATTTCAGGATCCCATGCACCCGATCATGAGTAATTATAGGTAGAGGCATGGGACACCTGAGAGGAGAAGGAGTAGGAGGAGGGATGCCAGAATCGAGCAGGTGGATATATATATATATATATATATATATATATATATATATATATATATATATATATATATATATATATATATATATATATATATATATATATATATATATATATATATATATATATATATATATATATATATATATATATATATATATATATATATATATATATATATATATATATATATATATATAATATATATATATAACTGGTGGTCTTCTTTCTTTCTGGCAAACTCTTGGTCCTTCTCTCTTCGGAATATTGGTGAATCTTTTGCTGTTGCGCTGAGCATATCGAAAGCTTTCGATAGAGTCTGGCACAAAGCTTTATTTTCAAAACTTCCCTCTTTCGGAATCTATTCATCTCTCTGTTTTCCTTTCCAGTAGTTCTTTAGCAGCTGTTGAAGATGACCTCCGTTATCCTTTAAATCTTTTAATAGTGGTGTTTCTAAAAAATCTGTCTTATCCCCAACTCTTTTTCTACTTTTCATTAATGACCTTCTCTGCATTACTTCTTCTCCTATCCACTCCTATACCAATGACTCCACCCTTTAATACTTATAGTAATTAATAGACGTAAGGAAGGGAAGCCTTGGAGTAATTGACCTCTGATCTATGTCGTATTTCAAATTGGCGCGGAGAATACATGGTCGCTTTTAATGCATCAAAAACTCAGTTTCTCCATCTCTCTCGAAAACACACAACTCAAATTTTTATCTCTCCTTAATATTCTTTTTCTCGTAATTAGGTTAAGTATTCTGAAACGCTTTCAGAATTTCTTAACTCAATCCCAGTAGTTTGCTCTCTGTAGGGGTGTTGTATGACCCTATATGGAGAAAGCCTCACACATCTGGGATGATTTCACTAATAAAGCTATCCTTGAAAAGATGGAGTCTTGGACTTTTCGTCTTCTCAATTCTCCCGCACTCACTAATTCTCTCCATTCTCTTTCTGCAAGTCGAATTGTTGCATCAGTCTACCTATACTATCGCTATTACAATGGAAACTGCTTCTTCTGTACTCTCCCGTCGCATACCTCCTCCACTGAGAACTGCTCTAGCGACTCCCTTTTCAACACAGTCTCATCTTTTCTCTGTCTTTCCAAATCTCTGACTCTAGATTTAATAGCTATGATCAATCTTCAATGTACTCTACACACTCCCTTTATCTATTTTCCCAACTTTCTATGAGTTGCAGACCTTGAAATGTTGGAATATGTCGGCCTTTAAGTTGATCAGATTTCAGGTTTTTTTCTCCTAATTCTGGTGGATTTTTGTAGGCTTCTGACCTTTTGCCCACCAGAGGTGATATATATATATATATATATATATATATATATATATATATATATATATATATATATATATATATATATATATATATATATATATATATAATATATATATTAGGATGGAGCGATACCAAAATTTTTACCATAACCGATACCGATACTAAAAAACACCGATACCGATACCTAAAAATTACCGAAACTTGCCGAATACTACCAATACCGATACCGATGCTTTACTCTTATCCAAAATTTTTGCCGATACCGATACCGATACTGAAAAGGTCGATACCGATACCGATACGATACCGATACTTCACTCCATCCCATATATATATATATATATATATATATATATATATATATATATATATATATATATATATATATATATATATATATATATATATATATATATATATATATAGTGTCACAGGGTGGGCTCGAAATGGGGGTTTCTTCTTAATAGACGGTACGATGCTTGAATATTTTATTCGACAAAAACAGAATGCACAAAATAATATCAATCACAACAACATCATAAAATAAAATGGCATTGAAATGAAAACAACGAATGTGAGTTATAACGATTACAAGGAACGATGTTGGTATGATCGTTGTTTCTTTATAAGATGAGAGAATCAATACCCACATGGTATATTTCCCCTTACTCTCGGCGGAAGCTTCACAGAGCATCCTTTCGCCGCTAAGGTCTGACGCCAGTGTCTCATATATAATTTCACCGATTCTCTCTCTTAATTTGAATAATAACCATTGTTGATAAGCTTATAGAGCTATCGAAGACATACATCTCACACGTTACGAAATACTTTTCATTGGCCACTGTGGGTACAATATATATATATAGATATATATATATAATATATATATATATATATATATATA
>SEYY01023039.1:112500-115000 GCA_009176605.1 Armadillidium nasatum | reverse complement strand
GGCTCTCCCGTCTCACCTGTAAATAACATTAACATTCTTGGTCTAAACATAAACAACAAACTATCTTGGAAACCACATATCACAATGGTTGCTAAAGCGGCCTCTAAGAAGCTGGGAGTTCTGTTCAGATTGCGAGAATTTTTTTCTTCTGAACAGTTACTCCAAATATATAAGGGTCTTATTCGCCCTTGTATGGAGTACTGTTCTCACATTTGGGGGGCTCCGGCTCCTCCTCTCTTCTGGATAGAGTTGAGTCAAAAGCTAAAAGATTAATTAACTGTCCCCTACTTTCAAACTCTTTGACCCTCTGTCTCTGCGACGTGACGTTGGCGCGCTATCTCTTTTCTACAGGTACTACAATGGCAGGTGCTCGAGGGAATTGGCCTCTCGCATTCCTCCACCGTTGCGTCGTCCTCGTTGCACAAGGGGTGCCCTGCTTTCGCACCAATTTTGTGTGGACGTAGGAAATCCCAGGCTAGCCCGTTGTGGTACCTCCTTCTTTCCAGCCACCTCTATTCTGTGGAACTTTCTACCTTCATCTATTTTTCCTCCTGTATTTAATCTTCCACTCTTCAAGGCTTCCGTCTGCGCCCACCTGAGGGCTGTGCGTTAGGTGTGCATGTTTAAATGAATTCTTCTCCATGTGTGCGTGCCCCTCCTTGAAAAGGGCTCTGCCCGTGAGCGGTGGCCTTCTGTAAATATATAGATATATATATATATATATATATATATATATATATATATATATATATATATATATATATATATATATATATATATATATATATATATATATATATATATATATATATATATTATATATATATATATATATATATATATAATATATATATATAATAATATTTTTTTTTTTTTTTTTTTTTTTTTTTTTTTTTTTTTAAATTCTCTTTAAATACTTCAGATGTTTAATTTTTTTCTTTTTATAAATTCTTTTTATTTAATATATTTTTTTACATTTATTGTCGATAGTAAAAAAAAAAAAATTAAAAACAATCCATAAAATAATAAAATCATTCCTTAAAAAAAATAATAAAAATGATAATAATAATAATAAAAAAAAAGAGAAAAAAAAAGTTAGGAAAAAAAAAAGTTACTCGACCTTCAGGAATTGCAATAAAAAAAAAGTAAAAAAAAAAAAAAAAAAAAAAAAAAAAAAAAAAAAAAAAAAAAAAAAGTAAATAAAAAGTTACTCGGGAAACCGAGTTTTATCGAGCCTTCGAAAACTTAACGAACTTAATTCGCAGGTAATTCGGTTATGATCGCCAAACTTTTTTCATCCTTTTATTCGGAGCTTCTGTCCAAACTTTGGAATTCTCGCCTGAGTTTGAGGGTAAAAAAGGGTCTTTTAGAATAAGGAAGCAGCTGTTTTATCGACTAGAATTTTGGAGTAATCAAAATTTTACTGCCAATACGACATTTGAAAAGAAGGAGGAGGATGATACTGTTGATAATGATAAAAGTATTGTCGATGATGATAATTATTATAGGGAAAATGATAAGTGTGATGATGAAAATGAAAATAGGACATTTGAAGAGAAGGAGGAGGATGATACTGTTGATAATGATAAAAAAATATTGTCGATGATGATAATTATTATAGGGAAAATGATAAGTGTGATGATAAAATTGAAAATAGAACATTTGAAGAAAAGGAGGATGATACTATTGATAATGATGATGAAAGTAGGTGGCGATGATGATAATTATTTTGGTGATAGTGCTGTTCGTCAGACTAACCATTATATAATAAAAGTGATTATGATGATAATGATACTGAAAATATGATATTTGAAGAGATAAAGGATGATACTATTAATAATAGAAATGATGACGATGATGATAATTATTCTGGTGATAGTGTTGATCATAAGACACTAACCTTTATTTAGATAAAATGATGATTATGATTATAATGATACTACCAATATAATAGTTGAAGAGGAGAATGACATTATTGATAATGATGATAACAGTGGTGAAGACAATAATAATTATGATGATAGGATGAATATTATGCCAACAACAATATAGGACAATGATAGATAAGATGAAAATGATATTGCTAATATATTTGAAATCAAGGAACAAAACGCTATTCTTGACTATATATATATATATATATATATATATATATATATATATATATATATATATATATATATATATATATATATATATATATATATATATATATATATATATATATATATATATATATATATAACCCTCTGGAAGTAAAATAAAAATTAAAACTGAAAGACTTTCGAAAGGTCAAACACCTTTCTTCATTCAGGTTTATGTTTCATTATTAAAAGAAATAAAGGAAAAGGTTACAATTTTTCCTATCAAATGGTTGGTTTGTTAAAAGTTATATATATCGTTAGTGAGATTATTAACAAATATGGAATCTTTTGAAACTATATTTATAGCAATTACTGAAAATCAACTGAAAATTAATTATTATTACGGCAATTAAAAA
>SEYY01023039.1:95000-97500 GCA_009176605.1 Armadillidium nasatum | reverse complement strand
TATATATATATATATATATATATATATATATATATATATATATATATATATATATATATATATATATATATATATAATATATATATATATATATATATATATATATATATATATATATATATATATATATATATATATATATATATATATATATATATATATATATATATATATATATATATATATATTATATATATATATATATATATATATATATATATATATATATATATATATATATATATATATATATATATATATATATATATATATATATATATATATATATATATATATATATATATATTAGTGTTGCATTGGCTCCGTATATATATATATATATATTATATATATATATATATATATATATATATATATATATATATATATATATATATATATATATATATATATATATATATATATATATATATATATATTTAGTGTTGCGTTGGCTCCGCCTATGAAGACTTTAGCTCCTGTTTCACTATAAGGCTCCAGAGAAAATTAAAAAATCAACTCTTGATTCAAATCTACTCCAGAGTGAAGACCTTAGCAAATTTCTGCTCCGGCTCTGGCTCCGACTCAGGGTCCGGCTCCAGATCCGGCTCCGAGTCTGAAGTTACCGATTTATATATTCCTTCTTAAATCACTTCCTCTGAAGATGTTATTTCCTTAGTGTTAATGCAAAATGGTCGGATGAAGGAAAATTGAAATTTCACTAATAAAAACAAACTATAAAGAGTAAGCAAAGCAAACACAACACTTGTGTTTGTCTTAAAAGAAACGAAATATGGAATGTGTGATAACAAAATCAAATTTTCCTTTCTAAACACAATTATTATCATACGATTTATTGTTGAATTGCTAGAAGTATTTAGCATAAGATTATTTTATATAACAACAATATATACATACACATATATATATATATATATATATATATATATATATATATATATATATATATATATATATATATATATATATATATATATATAATATATATATATATATATATATATATATATATATATATATATATATATATATATATATATATATATATATATATATATATATATATATATATATATATATATATATATATATATATATATATATATATATATATATATATATATATATATATATATTATATGTATAATTTAAATCAATGGCTGACATGATCCTACAGAAAGTATGCAAGTAAGAATTTGGGAAAATAGATGGAGGAGTGTTCCTAATTTTACTAGAGGAGTTTGTGAAAGAATGAGAATAATGGTTTAGTTAAAAAAAAAAAGCTCCAATGCTCTTACATATTCATTGCTATATATATATGTATATATATATATATATATATATATATATATATATATATATATATATATATATATATATATATATATATATATATATATATATATATATATATATATTTAAAACTGAATTATTATTCATTCTTTCTGAACATTCGTTTAAAACCCTTTCCTTACGTAATTAAAAGTAAATTAAAATTCTTAATAAATCAGAAACTCCAAAAATGATATTTTTTTTTCCTTATAATTGTAAATAAATATTTTCCTAAATTTCAAGCAGAAAAATTAATGCTCTCTCTCTCTCTCTCTCTCTCTCTCTCTCTCTCTCTCTCTCTCTCTTCTCTCTTCTCTCTCTCTCTCTCTCTCTCTCTCTCTCTCTCTCTCTCTCTCTCTCTCTCTCTCTCTCTCTCTCTCTCTCTCACACACACACACACACACACATACTTGCAAGAAAAATTGCTGAAACTATTTTGATAATTTAAATGATAAAGTTTATTCATATTTGTTTACAGAATGGGGTTTTATCAGCCCGAAAAAAGACCTCTTGATTTTCCAGACAGAAAACCTGTCATCCAGGTCATAGCGAATCTACACAACTATATATATATATATATATATATATATATTATATATATATATATATATATATATAATATATATATATATATATATATATATATATATATATATATATATATATATATATATATATATATATATATATATATATATATATATATATATATATATATATATATATATATATATATATATATATATATATATATATATATATATATATAATATATATATATATATATATATATATATATATATATATATATATATATATATATTATATATATATATATATATATATATATATATTATATATATATATATATATATATATATATATATATATAATATATATATATATATATATATATATATATATATATATATATATATATATATATATATTGCTTACTCAAATGTGAGTTAGGAGTCTATTTCATTCGTTTTGCTGACGTGTATTTTCCTCTCTTATCCTTCCATTAAAAACTATTTTCGTATTCAATAACCAATTTCTTCCGCTTATTTTCTTATACATAAATTGTAATTTTTTTCCTATTAATAAATGAGAAAAATTCAATTTATATTGTTGTCTCAGACGGACA
>SEYY01023039.1:87500-90000 GCA_009176605.1 Armadillidium nasatum | reverse complement strand
ATATGTATGTTTAAATGTGTGCTTGTATGTTTTATATTGTTATACTCTTTTTATTTAACAACCAACTACATTATCAATAAATTTCATCTAGATGTTCACTAATTTCTATTCAGTTCTGCTTATTTACTTGAATTATGTTGTTTATTTTTATTTTTGTGTTTATTTTGTTATTTTTTTTTTTATTTTTTATTTTATTTATTTTTATTTTTTTTTTATTTTTATATTTATATTTCGAACATTTCATACTTACTGTGTTTGTTTCTACTTTCAGAGTTCTCTGATGATGGCTAAAGTTATTATAGCCGAAACGTTAGATATCATGTCAATTATACTAATATCATAATAAGAAATCTTGTTAATTATACTAATCTCATAATATAAAATGCTACGATCATATTTTTTTTCTGTTCCTATATAATATATTATATATTATATATATATATATATATATATATAATATATATATAATATATATATATATATATATATATATATATATATATATATATATATATAATATATATATATATATATATATATATATATATATATATATATATAATATTATATATATAATAATTATTTTATCATATATATAATTATAAATAAAAAGCAGATGCAAACAGGTTGATATATCGTATGAGTTGTAACATATACAATTATATTATTAACTATCCATTTACAATAATAATATATAACAATTTTTATTTTACTAAATATTCTCACAATATTTTTGAATACAAAATAACAAAGATATAAGTATAAATAAAATACATTTTAAAATTGGTAACGTAAATATATATAAAATACAATATTATTACTGTATGTTGTAAACAGAAGGATAACTATAAATATTTATTATAAACAATGGATAAGAGTCTGGTTGTTGTTAGTTATAAATGTTATATATGAGAGGTAAAAAATTGAAAGTTTAAAGATATATTAAAAAATTGAAAGTTTAAAGATATATAAAATATTGAAAGTTTAAATTTCATTTTTTTTTTTTTTTTTTTTTTTTTTTTTTTTTTTTTTTTTTTTTTTTTTTTTTTACCTTATATATACACATTTATAACTAACAACAAACCAGACTCTTATATCGTTTATATAATATTTATAGTTTTCTTCTGTTTTACAACATACAGTGACATAATATTGTATTGTTATATATCATATATACATATTTTTAAATGTCATTTATTTATTACTTAACTAATCTTTGTTATTTACTAGTTTCAGAAAATTATTAAGAATATTATATAAATCCGAAACATCAATTGTTATTGTTAATATATATTAATATATTATATAATATATGTTTAGTTTAATCCTTAATATATATATATTGTTATCGATATTACAATAATTACGATATATACCTATTTGCATATATTTTTAATTTATATATATAAATATATATAATATGTGTGCAAATATGTGTGTTAAAATCTATATCTGCATGCATGCATTTATCAGTATGCACGATATCATATCTGTTCAAATCCTATGAATAGGAGTCCTTAAAACTTTTAAGATCTTCACCCTAATATTTTTAATTCTTTTAAAAACGTTGCTAGAATAAAGAGAACTTTTTTAAATGGAATTTAATGCAATTTTCACTGGCCTGAATTCTCAGACTTTTAAACTCTGATAATCAGTAAAATATATGATTTTAGATATTAATATATTAAAGTACCATAATTTATTTATTTTATAAAAGAAAATAATATTAATAATGATAATAATAATAATAATAATAATAATAATAATAATAATAATAATAATAATAATAATAATAATAATAATAATAATAATAATAGTATTAATAATAATCACAAAAGTAAAAATACTAATTGAAATTAAGATAATAGTAATAATAATAATAATAATAATAATAATAATAATAATAATAATAATAATAATAATAATAATAATAATAATAATAAAAACTTTATTTTTAAACTGCAAAATTTGTAAACTCTATCTTCAAGTAAAATTTTGAATTTGAAATACGAAAGAGATCAGAGATTAGTTGCTGTTGGAGAGGCGTCTTTCAATATGAAAGGAGTAATGATGAGCGGAATCATAACTATAGGAGTGGATAGGTGATGAAGTAATAGAGAGAAAGTCAATTATGAAAAGTAGAAAAAGTGTTGGGGATAGGACAGAACCCTGAGAAACATCACTATTTATAGATTTAAAGGATGAATGGTGGCTGTCTACAACAGCTGCCACCAGAGAACTATCAAAAAGGAAATCAGAGAAAAGAATAAATTCCGAAAGAGAGAAGTTTAAAATCAAAGCTTTGTGCCAGACTTTATCAAAGGCTTTCGATATGTCCAGCTCGACAGCAAAACATTTACCAAAGTTCCGACGAACGGAGGACCAAGAGTCAGAGAGAACGGAAAGAAGATTACAGGTAGAGATAAGATTTGAACAATTGAGATGTTTCCAAATCTTCCTGTTAAGAATAGATTCAAAAACTTTAGAAAAAACAAAGGTT
>SEYY01023039.1:62500-70000 GCA_009176605.1 Armadillidium nasatum | reverse complement strand
GGCATAACTCATGAGGTTTGAATTTTTAATATTAAAAAAAAAAAGAAGAAATTTTGTATTATGTGAAAAAATTTATTTCCATAAAATTTTAAATTTTTTTTTTTTTTTATTTTTTTTTTTTTTTTTTAGAATTTTTTGTCTTGTTACTTTTTTTTTTTATTTATTAATTTTTTTTTTAATTTTAAAAATTTTTATAATTAATTTTAATTTTTTAATAAATTTAATATTACAAATTATTAATTTTTATATCTTTTGTTTAACGATATTATATATATATATTATTATATATATCTTTATTATCATATACTTATATATACCATATATATATATATATATATATATATATATAATATCACTGCTGTAAATGTAATAAATATTATATATTGATGTAAAAGTGGGCAGAATGCACCGCGCGTATATATATAATATATATATATATATATATATATATATATATATATATATATATATATATATATATATATATATATATATATATATATATATATATATATATATATATATTATACGCTACTTATATTTCATCCCGGAATCGTGCAAAATCTATCCTTCGTAACACTAAAAACTCCTTTCTCCGTAGAAAAGGCAATAATCTTTCTGGTTCCTCTTCTTCACGTTCTTTCTGGCATTTTGCAAAAAATGTCAACTCTAACTTTGCTTCTTCCTCTTTCCCTCCTTTAATATCTTCCGACGGCACAACTGCTGTTTTACCTTCTTCTAAAGCTGAACTTTTTGCTCAAAATTTTGCCTCTAATTCAACCTTAGACGATTCCGGAGCTATTCCTCCTCCTTCAACCCCCTCCAACTCATTTATGCCTAAAATTTGAATTTCTTCTAAAGATGTCATTTCTGCTCTATCTGAGCTTAATACTAAGAAGGCGTACGGTCCTGATGGTATTCCTCCTGTGGTTCTCAAAACTTGTGCTTCCGAGCTTGCACCCTGCCTCGGTAAACTATTTCGTCTTTGTCTCTCTACTTCAACCTTCCCTTCTTGCTGGAAACGTGCGCTCATTCAACCTGTGCCGAAGAAGGGGGACCCTCTCAACCCTCCAACTACCGTCCTATTTCTTTGACCTCCGTTCTCTCTAAAGTTTTCGAATCTATCCTTAACAGGAAGATTTGGAAACATCTCAATTCTTCAAATCTTATCTCTGATTGGCCAGTATGGCTTTCGTAAGAAACGCTCTACTGGTGATCTTCTTTCCCTTCTCTCTGACTCTTGGTCCTCCGCTATTCGGCATTTCGGTGAATCTTTTGCTGTCGCGCTGGACATATCGAAAGCCTTCGATAGAGTCTGGCACAAAGCTTTGATTTCTAAACTTCCCTCTTTCGGTATCTATCCTTCTCTCTGTGATCTTCTCTCTCATTTCCTTTCTGGTCGTTCTATAGCAGCTGTTGTAGACGGCCACCGTTCATCCTTTAAATCTATTAACAGTGGTGTTCCTCAGGGTTCTGTCCTATTACCAACACTTTTTCTACTTTTCATTAATGACCTTCTCTCTATCACCTCATCTCCTATCCACTCCTATGCTGATGACTCCACCCTTCATTATTCTTTCCAGTTTGAAAAACGTCCCACCCAACAGCAGTTAATAGACTCGAGAAGGGTAGCCTTGGAGCAACTAACCTCTGATCTTTCTCGTATTTCAAATTGGGGCAGAGAAAACATGGTTGTTTTCAATGCCTCAAAAACTCAATTCCTTCATCTCTCCACTCGACACAATCTTCCACACAACTATAATATCTTCTTCGAAAACACACAACTCAAGCCTTCATCTGTTCTTAATATTCTTGGTGTTTCTTTTCTCGTGATCTTTCTTGGAAAGATCACATTACTTCTCTTTCTAAACAAGCTTCTAAGAGGTTGGGTGTTCTGAGGCGCCTTCAGAATTACTTCACGCCACCCCAGTTGCTTGCTCTGTATAGGGGTGTTGTTCGCCCCTGTATGGAGTATGCTTCGCACATCTGGGTGGTTCCACACATACAGCTCTCCTAGAGAAGGTGGAGTCAAGGGCATTTCGTCTCATCAACTCTCCTGCTCTTACTAACTCTCTTCAATCTCTTTCTGCCCGTCGATTTGTTGCGTCACTCTCTCTTTACTATCGCTATTACAACGGACACTGCTCTTCTGAACTCTCTCGTCGCATACCTCCTCCATTGAGAAGAGCTAGTGCGACACGCCTTTCTACACAGTCTCATCCTTTCTCTGTCCAACTCTCCGACCCCAGACTTAACCGCTACGCTCAGTCTTACATATACTCTACTGGTAAAGTCTGGAACACACTCCCTTCATCTGTTTTCCCAACTTCCTTTGACTTGCATACTTTCAAACGCCGTGTATCTGGACACGTCGGCCACCATCGACCATGATAATAGATCTTTCCCAACTCCGGTGGAATTTGGTAGGCCTCCGGCCTTTGCCCACCGGAAAATAAAAATATATATATATATATATATATATATATATATATATATATATATATATATATATATATATATATATATATATATATATATATATATATAATATATATGTTAGCAATTTTTTCGATTAGGTTAATTTTCTTTAAATTCGTTTCCCCGCTTACTTTAAATATTTTATATAATTTTAATATATATTTAATATTTATTACATTATTTCTAATTTTCTTAAAACTTATTGTAAATATTTTTAAAGTTTAATTGTTTAATATAAAAAAATTATGTTTGGAGGGCTATTTTGTAAATCCTTATTTTATTTTTGTTTTTATTTTTATTTATTTCCCTTCACACACCCCCCCCCCGTAAAATCATGATAAACATTAACATCTTTCGAAAACACAAAGCTATGCGAATGACAATATCTTACAATCAGCTCAGTTGCTCTCACTGTAAAATGGGGTTGTTCGTTCTTGTATGGAGCACTCGCTAAAAAATTGCATTAGCTCCAGATATGTGGTTCTTTTTAGAAGCTGTAAAAGCTTTAGATAATAACATATTAATGTTGAATCTATCTCCTCACACACACACACACACACACACACATATATATATATATATATATATATATATATATATATATATATATATATATATATATATATATATATATATATATATATATATATATATATATATATATATATATATATATATATATATATATATATATATATATATATATATATAATATATATATATATATATATATATATATATATATATATATATATATATATATATATATATTTAAAACTGGTGGGCAAAGGCCAGTGACCTACTAAAATTTCCACCAGAGTTAGAGAGAAAGTAGGAAACCTGGTATATATATATATATATATATATATATATATATATATATATATATATATATATATATATATATATATATATATATATATATATATATATATATATATATATATATATATATATATATATATATATATATATATATATATATATATATATATATATTTATATATTTTTTTTCAAACGAAGTTTTAAAATTTTTCATTTTTCAATATTTCAATTTCTTTTTAAATGACGTACTGAATTTCAAATTTTGCTGACATATTTTCCTTAATTGAAGCAAACATATGAATGAACACACACACACATTGAAATCCGCAACCAGTATATATATATATATATATATATATATATATATATATATATATATATATATATATATATATATATATATATATATATATATATATATATATATATATATATATATATATATATATATATATATATTTCTCACTTTCTCACCATACTCCTGTAGGTGCAAGCACCTGTCAGCCGTCTCGGACGAAATTCCTCCATCGCCCACGATCACCATACAACATCGCCTCTTCCACTTCTTCCATAGTTTTTCCTCTTCTCTCCATCGCCGTCCCAACGCAGTCGCTCCATCTCATCCTCGGTCGTCCCACTCCTCTCCTTCCCTCCGGCCTCCATTCGTAATACCTTCTTGCATATCTATCCTCGTTCATCCTCCTCATATGTCCAAACCACCTCAACTGCCCTCTCTCCACAAGGTCCAGCACACTCTCCACTTCAAGCCCCGCCCTCACATCCTCATTTCTCACTCTATCCATCCTTGTCACTCCCGCTATCAACCTCAGCACCTTCATTTCACAAGCCTGTATTTTACTTTTGGCTTTTGTATTGAGTGTCTAGACCTAGTGTCCATACATTAATACAGGTCTCATTATGTTAGTATACAAAATGGTTTTAACTCTCCTCGAAATGTTCTTATCCTTAAGCAATGGGTACATCAAGGCAAATGTCCCATTAAATTTTCCAATTCTATGGTTCAGCTCCAAAGACATATCATTTTTAACACCACAGGATACTCCAAGATATTCGAACTGATCCGTTTGTTTCAGTATTACATCCCCAATCTTATGTTCAACTCATCCTGGACCCTGTTTATCAACATTACCTTCCGTTTTCTCCTTATTAATTTTCATTCCTTTTCAGTCCGAACCTCATCCCACACCATGACACATCTCTGTAGCTTCCCCTCCGATTCCGAAATCAACGCCAGATCGTCTGCATATCCGAGTATCTCCCCGTCCACCTCTCTCCTCACCAACCTCCCGCAAAAGTCCATAAAAATTATAAACAAAATTGGGGAGAGCACACTTCCCTGCTTCACTCCAGTCGTAATTCCGAACCAGTTACTATCGTCCATCTGTGTTTTTACTTTGCAGCAACTGTCAACATAAGTACTCTTTATTGCTCTTATCAACTTCGTTGGTATTCCATATTCTCCCCTTCCCAACACCCTCCACAACATCTCCCTCGGTACTCTATCAAATGCCTTTTCCAAATCAACAAAAGCCATATATGCTCTCTGGTTAAATTCATAACTCTTCTCACATATCATCTTTAGTGTGAAAATTAGATCAATAGTTGATATTCCCGGTCTAAAACCATGCTGCCACTCCTCCAACTTATTCTCCACTCTCCCTCTTAGTCTTCTCTCCAAAATTCTTTCATACACTTTCGCAATATGAGGCATTAACGCAATTCCTCTATAATTTTTACAGTTTGTCTTATCCCCTTTTTTAAATATAGGGCAGATTATCGATTTGTTCCACTCCTGTGGTGTTTTCCCCTCATTCCAGCACTTATTCATCACCTCAGTCATCCACAACACTCCTCCTCCTCCAGCGTCCCTCAATATCTCCACCAGGCAACATGTCTTCCCCTGTCGCCTTACCATTTTTAATCTTACTAATTGCGTATTCCACCTCCTTAGGCACAATCGGCCATACCTCCTCCTCCCTCTCCGGCCCCTCCAGCACTTCCTCACCATGTTCATCCTCCTCTATATTGCTCGGTATATTTAACAACTGATTAAAGTATTCCTCCCATCATCTACTAATCTCTTGTGGGTTTATGAGTAAGTCTCCTTTATCGTTCTTTATTGAATATGTTGGTGGGGTTGGGCCTTTTCTATAGCTTTTCGCAATGCTGTATATTAGTTTTCTTGTCCCCATAAGATCCGCCTCCAGCTCTTCTCCTAACCTTTCCCATGTATTTTCCTTCTCTCTTCTTTTAATCCTCTCCGTTTCCCTCCTCGCCTCTACATATTCTTCCCTATCTTCCACTCTTCTTGTCTTTATCCATCTTCTAAAACATTCCATTTTCCTTTTCACTGCCCTTTGGACTTGTTCAGTCCACCATGGTGTTTTTTTTCTTCTTTCTTCCATATGTAGTCTTCACCTTCACCACTTCCTCTGATACTTCCATCAAAGCATCCTTCAATGCTCTCCAGCTCTCATCCACGTCCATGTACAACGTCAAATTTCTTCTCCTCTCCTCCATCTTCCTCTCAAATCTATCTCTACATTCCTCATCCCGTAGATTCTCCACCATAAACCTTTTCCTGGCTTTGCATTTAAAGGGCTTCACACTATCCACCCTCATCTTCCCCAACACCATAACGGTGATCCGAGTCTCCTGATACTGACGGTATACTTTTAATGTTTTTAAATATTCTTTTATTGTTTGTTAATATCAGGTCAATCATTGATTTATCATTATATCTCTGCTCTTCCCCGCTCCATCTGTACCACTTCTATTTATGGCTTTCTCTATGATTATAGAATGTATAGATTTATATATATATATATATTTTGAAGAGCTTAACACAAACTGTACCTATTTGTTTTTAAGGGAAGCTGAGTAATAACTCCTTTCTCCTTTCTCGATATATAACTGGTAACGTAGTCACGTAGTCAACAGAAAGTGAACCCACTTGTTATTATTTCGAAAAAAAGATAAATTACTGCTAAGAAACTTTTGTAATATTTTAATAATATATTTTCGTAAACTTATTCAAATTTTAACTTATTTTGAAAAGGAAGCAAGGAAATCTTCCCTTTAATATAAGTATTTTGTGAACTAAACTAAATTTGAATTTATTTATTTATTTATATATTTTTGCAATATGAAAGCCCCTTTAGCATTCCCACTTCTAAACATGGATACATTGCTTCTCTATTTATAAATTATTACAGTACTTTTCAATATTGCAAGAAATATCCACCAAGTTGCAAAATTTTCAAAAACAGATAACAAATGCTTAGATGGGAATTCTCCTAAAGATTGAAAATATATAGATGAAATAAACCGGAGAATTTGAAAAAATTGGTGTGCAAATATGTGCAGCTCAATATGAATGATTTCTTTGTTTATACCAACGTTTTTTCCAACCTGGGTTCGCATGGACCCCAGGGGACCACAGAAGCTTGGATTGGATTAATTATTATCTTTTCCTAACATACAATTAAATATTTAAAGTAGGAATGTTACATATGAGTATATGGGAGTTCAAATGCTTAAAATTACGACTCAGGGGATCCACAATCGAAAAGAAGTTTGAGAACTCCTGTTATATAATTATTATTTTTAGAATTTTCTTTTCTGTACTTCTGTCCAGCCGTTTCTAAGCTCTGGAATTTTCTGTTTCCTTTTTTTTTACCCATTTGAAATTAAGCATTAATATTTTAAGGCTTTCTTTTGATTTACCCCTAACTCTAGAAGGTGATAAAAATTCTCAATATACAGGATAAACACTGGTTTTGAGAAGCATAATTCTCTCTTTCTCTCTTTCACTCTCTCTCTCTCTCTCTCTCTCTCTCTCTCTCTCTCTCTCTCTCTCTCTCTCTCTCTCTCTCTCTCTCTCTCTCTCTATCTATCTATCTATCTATCTATCTATCTATCTCTCTCTCTCCCTCTTTCTCTCTCTCTCTCTCTCTCTCTCTCTCTCTCTCTCTCTCTCTCTCTCTCTCTCTCTCTCTCTCTCTCTATATATATATATATATATATATATATATATATATATATATATATATATATATATATATATATATATATATATATATATATATATATAATATAATTCATTGAGAATTTTAAGCAGAAATATTTTTTTTCCCTAGTCATTAACTTGGTAAACATTCGAATCAATTAAAAATG
>SEYY01023039.1:55000-57500 GCA_009176605.1 Armadillidium nasatum | reverse complement strand
GAAAGAAGATTAGAATCGCCCGCTGGTGAGCTTCTTTTAGGAGATCATGAATCACATGAATGTTCTGTGAGACCTTGGCTTTTGACAGCCCCTTTAGGCCACTCCCTTTTGCTTACGCTCCCGAGAGCAGCTTTAGCTAATGAATCTTGTGCGACTGACTCTAGATTACTGCTTAGGATTCCTGGTGAAGAAACTCCTTCTTTAGCTATATGTCCTTCGGCAGACCCAACAAGCACAGTTAAGCTACTCTGGCCCCCACGTGTTCAAATGGGTACTTTACATGATTATTTTAGTAATGATAAAAAATATAGAAACGGGCCAACGACAAACGCCCTTTTAATCGTCCAATGGCAGTCTCACAGTATGTCGTCCTTAACAATGCAGTGGCTTAGACTTTGGTCACCTTATAATAGTACTGATATTAATTTTAATGTGAATATTGGGGGCCTCGAGGCAGCATGGGGTTCCACTGATTTTGATTTTAGTTTATCTAATCTTCCTCCTCAGTGTAAAGAATGGTGCCCAGAGCTTAATGCTTGTATCCCTTCTGAATTATGGTGTGATGGGCATCCTCATTGTCCAAATGGTAAGAGAACTAATATTGTAGAAATATAAATTGATTTTTTATGTGAAAATTTCTACATAATACTAGTTATATATATAAAAATTAATAAGTAGGTTACTGTAGATATACTACGAATTTTCAGCTAATTAATAATAATAATAATATATAATATATATATATATATATATATATATATATATATATATATATATATATATATATATATATATATATATATATATATATATATATATATATATATATATATATATATATATATATATATATATATATATATATATATATATATATATATATATATATATATATATATATATATATATATATATATATATATATATATATATATATATATATATATATATATATATATATATATATATATATATATATAAAAATAAATAATTATATAATTATATATATATATATATATATATATATATATATATATATATATATATATATATATATATATATATTAATATATATATACTGTAATGTATATGTATGAATTTTATTTATGAAAATAATTCCTAAATAATTAGTTATCACTTAATTGAAAATCGAACATCATATTTTCTTCGAACAAAATAATATCATTTTTACACATCACCATTAGTAATAATTATTTTATTAATAATAATATTAATAACTTGGCATGGAAGTTATTTTTCTTGCAATTAAAATTTCATTATTATTATTATTATTATTATTATTATTATTATTATTATTATTATTATTATTATTATTATTATTATTATTATTATTATTAATGTTATTCATTACTTTATTATTATAATTATTATTATTATTATTATTATTATTATTATTATTATTATTATTATTATTATTATTATTATTATTATTATTATTATTATTATTATTGCTATTACAATTGTTTTTATTATTAGCTTTATTATGATTAGTATTATTAATATCTTGGAAGAAATATTAAAAGAAAATTATTTTTTTTAATTAAGAACTCTATTAAATATTCGAAATATTACAAAAATAAAAATTATGTACTCACTCACGCTCTCAAAAAAGACACTATACCGGAAATGTACGCAATATTAATACTATTGCATAAATCAGAGGTAATATACAATTTTCCTAATAATAATAATAATAATAATAATAATAATAATAATAATAAAAATAATAATAATAATGATAATAATAATAATAATAATAATAATAAAAATAAATTTAATAATAATAATAATAATAATAATAATAGTAATAGTAAAATAATAATAATAATAATAATAATAAAAATAATAATAATAATAATAATAATAATAATAATAATAATAATAATAATAATAATAATAATAATAATAATAATAATAATAATAATGATAATAATAACAAACATAACAATAATAATATTTTGTAGGATGTAAACTATTTATACTATATTATAGATTTGGTTATATTCAAAAATTATTTTACTCTACGACCAAAGCGTCGTAGGACTCAAAATACTCCTCCCCACCCTATCCCCAATCACTCTCACCCACCCCAAATTAACCCTCCCCCTCAAAAAAAAAAAAAAGGCTTATATTATCTGCTAATTAAGTACAGTTTCGGAAGCTACTTTTAAATTTACAGGAAATGAAGTGAAATACTTAAAAATTTTGCAAAATATTAGATTAAAAAAAATTAAATTAAAAATATTTTTAATTAAAAAATATTTTTAATTTTTAATAATAAAAGGTTAACAGCTTTATTTGTATAATTTGATATGGAGTGTGCAAATAACATTTGATTTTTATGAAATAATAATGATGATGATAATAATAATAATAATAATAAATAATAATAATAATAATAATATAATATTAATAATAAAATAATAATAATTATAAGAATAAAAATAAAAATCACAATAATAATGATAATATAATACTA
>SEYY01023039.1:40000-42500 GCA_009176605.1 Armadillidium nasatum | reverse complement strand
AGGAAATATCTGACGAGCAAACGAGCTTCTCGACTCACTAATGATGTATCGTCGTCGAAGATAAAAAAAAGAAAAAAAAAAAGAGAGAGAGAGAACTGAATGAGAATAGAAATAAAATATTATCAAACAAAATAATATTTTTAATTATGATTTGATTATTATTATTATTATTATTATTATTATTTATTATTATTATAATATATTATTATTATTTTTATAAATATTATTATTATTATTATTATTATTATTATTATTATTATTATTTTATATTATTATTATTATTATTATATTATTATTATTATTATTAATATTATTATTATTATTTATAAGTCTTTTAGCCATTTGACTCAAACCTATTCAAAAGACGGACGAAACCTGAGCCTCCCCAGATATGAGAGCAGTACTCCATACAAGGAGGATAAGGCCCTTGTATACTTGGAGTATCTGCGAAGAAGAAAAAACTTCTCGCAGTCTATTAACAAGAGAAAGGACGAAATAGAAAGAAAGAAATTGAAAAATTAGGAGGTATATTTGAAAGGGACAATTCAAGAAGTTGGATTTTTTAAGAGTTGAATTTCACAAGGTTGAGACAACCCCACTGGGAAATTCTATTTTGATCAGCAAGAATGAAATCTGAAAGATGCAGACGAGAGGCAACTCTAGGTGCAAAAAACGGAGCAGATTTGAAATGAGTAGAAGAATGGAAGGTCGCTCTATCTTCATATGAATGGATAGGTTTAGATGAGTAGCTGAGAAGATCATTAATGAAAAGTAGGAATAGAGTAGGAGACAAGACAGAACTCTGAGGAACACCACTATTGATATGAAATGTAGAAGTTGCCCCATCAACAACAGCCGAAATGGAACGACTAGAAAGAAAACTAGACATAAGTAAACAAAGAAAAGGAGGAAACCCAAAGAAGGGAAGCTTGGAAAGAAGTGACGCATGTTATACCAGGTCAAATGCCTTAGATATGTCAATCTTCATCATACAAGTCTCCCCATGGTCCCTAAGGGCAGAAGACTATAAATTTTGAGATAGGAAGTATAGTACCATTAGACCACAAATGTCGAATGCCATACTGATGATCAGAAAGAAGGAAATGGGATTCCAGATAAGCTAAGACATGAGGATTGAGAAGGGTTTCAAAGATTTTAGACAGAATGCAAGTGAGAGCTATAGGGTGATAATTAGAACTATCAGAGGGCTACCTTTCTTCGGAATAGGTTTGACTAATGCGCGCTTCCAACACTGAGAAATGTACTAGTATTGAGGCATAGAGAGAAAAGTTGAACGAGGGTCGGAGCCAGCTCAGAAGCACACTCCCTTAAAACTCGGGAAGGAATCTAGATTTCATAGATTTCAGAAGTCCATGCACCTGATCAAATGTAATGATAGGTAAAGGCATAGGACATCTGAAAGGAGAAGAAGTAAGAGGAGGATTTCCAGAGTCGTCGATGGTGAATTAAAGGAGATCAGGAGGCCGAAGAGATTAGACTTTCCAGTTTGAATGTTAGCAACAGAACCATCAGAGAGAATAAGAAGAGGAAAGGAAAATTTACAGAAGTTGTTAGAGAAGTTTTTGGCAAAAGACAAGATAGATTTGTCAGTAGGAGAATTTAGGAGCTCAACACATCTTTTTTCGAGAAAATCTACTTTGTTCGTCGAAAAATATCCCTTCAACTTTTCCGAGATGAATGAAAATTAGCAAGAGTGATAGGAGAAGAAGAATTTTTCCCTATCGATACGCGATATCTCTGGACTAAATAGTGCGAGACCAAGGGCGATCAAACTATAAATTCTGAGGAGAGAAAAATTTAGATGAAGAAGGATTAAACCTGCTCATCCTATCAATGATCACAGCCTCCCACCTTAACAGCAGAAACCGAAGCGTCTTCAGAGACAAAGCACTCCCTCCAGGGATAGTTAGTAAAGAAGCAACGCAAAGACCCTCAGTTAGCCCGATCAAAGTGTCAGGAGATACGCTTAGAGCAGGGTGGAGCAGTTGGATAATTAAGAGAAATTAGGATTGTGGTCAGAGTTACCAATATTTGCGAAGACAGCGTATTTATAGAGTCAAGAGTGTTCAAGAATTAATCAGTTGCTCCAGATCGTTGAGAATGCTGAATGATTCGGCCTCCTCCCCTCCTGGATCAGTATGTGAGGAACCCAACAATTCAGTGATGTGTACATTGAAATCCACTAAATAGAGGACCTCAGTATTTGGATGATAAGATGTAACAGTCTCGTGAGAAGTAGTTAAGAACTCTGTTCCATTGGGAGAACAGTAGCAGAAACACAAGATTATAGTAGTGGTAGGAAGAAAGATTATAAGCCACAGAACATCGAAGCTAGGAGATTCAAAATTTACAAGGCGTGTTACTGGAGTATTGGTGTTTAAGTAGGCAAATATTCCACCCTTAGAATGGAAGCCATAAAATAAGTTATAGCTGGATATATTTAAAAAGTTAGAGGAGGAATCCTTAGCTATCTGGTCTC
>SEYY01023039.1:32500-35000 GCA_009176605.1 Armadillidium nasatum | reverse complement strand
AATAGTTAAGTTTTTATAATAATAATAATAATAATAATAATAATAATAATAATAATAATAATAATAATAATAATAATAATAATAATAAATAATAATAATAATAATAATATAATAATATTAATAAATAAGATAATATGATAATAATAATATAATAATAATAATAATAATAATAATAATAATAATAATAATAATAATAGTAATAATAATAGTACAGATAATAAGAGTAGTAATAGTAACAAAAGTAGTTGTGGTATAATTTCTTTTTAGGATTAAAATAACATTTACATTTACTGCTCAAATTTTATTGTATTTATTTATGCAGTTCTGAAGTTAATTGAAAAGTCAACGTTAAGTGGAATTGACAATGAAAACTTTAAAACGTTTGTAGTTTCATCATATTCCCAAGAAGAAGAATCTGCAGCTTCTCCATTGACATCTACTCCGGTCGGTTCTGAGGGAAAACCAAAGATCTCTATATTTTCTACAGTTACTCCTTCAGCTATAGTTGGGTCGTATTGGCCTTGCAAGGATAACTGGCCCTGAAATGTTAATAATATAGTTTTAGAAAGGATGCAGTTTCTGTTGATTTAAAGATGTAAATCTGTTGCATATTTTCGTTTGGTATTGTATTTTTTGTATTGAATTCTATTGATATAAAAAAATATTACTATTAAATTTAGTGAACCAAGCAAACTAAATATAATTCTTCTTAATAAATAATAATAATAATAATAATATAATAATATAATAATAATAATAATAATAATAATATAATAATAATAATAATAATAATAATAATAATAATAATAATAATAATAATAATAATAATAATAATAATATAATAATAATAATAATAATAATAATAAAATAATAAAAAATAGTACAGATAATAAGAGTAGTAATAGTAACAAAAGTAGTTGTGGTATAATTTCTTTTTAGGATTAAAATAACATTTACATTTACTGCTCAAATTTTATTGTATTTATTTATGCAGTTCTGAAGTTAATTGAAAAGTCAACGTTAAGTGGAATTGACAATGAAAACTTTAAAACGTTTGTAGTTTCATCATATTCCCAAGAAGAAGAATCTGCAGCTTCTCCATTGACATCTATTCCGGTCGGTTCTGAGGGAAAACCAAAGATCTCTATATTTTCTACAGTTACTCCTTCAGCTATAGTTGGGTCGTATTGGCCTTGCAAGGATAACTGGCCCTGAAATGTTAATAATATAGTTTTAGAAAGGATGCAGTTTCTGTTGATTTAAAGATGTAAATCTGTTGCATATTTTCGTTTGGTATTGTATTTTTTGTATTGAATTCTATTGATATAAAAAAATATTACTATTAAATTTAGTGAACCAAGCAAACTAAATATAATTCTTCTTAATAAAAA
The DNA here is from genome assembly GCA_009176605.1 of Armadillidium nasatum. Classification (NCBI taxonomy): domain Eukaryota; kingdom Metazoa; phylum Arthropoda; class Malacostraca; order Isopoda; family Armadillidiidae; genus Armadillidium; species Armadillidium nasatum. The sequence goes on along the minus strand of SEYY01023039.1, from coordinate 33,609 downwards.
CACTAATTGGAAAAACAATTACATTATTTTTTAAACTAGTTTTTTATTACTAAGAAAAATTCCATTCAGTTTACTGTTTAATAGATAAATTGATAATTACTAATTGTTTACTAATTGATTAGAAAAACATTTTAATGTCACGGTTTTAGAGTGTTTTTCTTTCTATTTATTTTTCTAATAAGATTATCTATTTTACATTTCCACAACCTTGCCACCATTAATGCATCAATTACCCAAACTAATAATGCTATTTACCTCTGAATAATTTACTTCCCCAATGAAAGTTTCACTCATATCTCGTATTTCATATCCATGATCCCAGTACACTTCTCCACTGGCTTCTCCATTAGAATCTAAAGCAACTGTGAAACCAAAACCATTATTTCGGCTGAAAGTAAAATTGTTTCTTAATTTAATTTAAATATAAATTAAAAAAGAAGCTTACTTCCATCCGATATAATGGCTCTAAAGCAACTGTGAAACCATGAAGCCATTATAACGATTGAAAGTAAAATTCTTTCTTAATTTAATTTAAAATTATGGTCGGTGCAACTAAAGAAATTTTCCCTACTGTGAATCAAATATAGTATAGCAAAAATAATAATAATAGTAATAATAATAATAAAAATAATAATAAAATAATAATAATAATAATAATAATAATAATAATAATAATAATAATAATAATAATAATAATAATAATAATAATAATAATAATAATAATAATAATAATAATAATAATATAATGATAACAATATCATAATCATAATTTAAGCTAAAACAGTGCATACCTTTCTGTTGTGGTTAATGAGGGGTTTTGGAATGGCAGTATTGACCCTCCTCTTAAGTAAACAGGAATAGTATCGAGAGGAGCATCGACAAGTTGTGTTCCTGCTGCTTCTGATTTCCTTTCACCACTTACGAGGTCATACCATATACTCTTTATATGTATTCAGATAAATTTAAATTAATAGGTAAATCTTAAATAAATATATCTATATTTTATATTTAATTTAAATTAATAGGTAAATCTTAAATAAATATATCTATATTTTAATGAATATTTAAATTTATTAATTGGCAAAAATTTGATTGTAGGTAATATTTGA